>JAJMGI010000027.1:0-201565 GCA_030568615.1 Suhomyces bokatorum | reverse complement strand
ATGTCCAAGTAGTCCTCGGCAAAGATCTTGGGGCCCTTGTCGATGGGACGTCCGGAACCGTCGAAGATTCTTCCCAACATGTCCTCGGAAACGGGAATCTTCAAGGAGGAGGGGGGTGGGGGTTATTGGAGATGTCTGTAGGACTCACGGATTTGAACATCACGGGAGGCGATAGGAATGACCGGACACAGGACAAAGTGGAGGAGGGCCGGGAGAAGTAGTGGAGGGGTGGTGCAGCTGGCGGATATAACACAGGGGGCAAAGCCACCAACAGTCTCAGCCAAGCACGGGAGCGAAAAGGCAGGGGAAATCAACACCCGAGGAGCGTATTCCACAATTGGAACTGGACGGAAGAGGGCAAGCGGAGTGGAGGCAGGGGCGCTAGCTGGGGTGGGCTGGGCGGCGGGAACAACTGGCGGGTGCAGTGGGGGGGTGTGACAATAACAGTAACCACCAGGAGGAGGAGAAGGGAAAGGGAGGACCAGAAAGGAGGAGGAGGAACAGGAATGTATCTGGTCTGTGGCCGGGAAAAAGACTCTGGTGTAGGTGATACAAGTGCAGTGGAAGCGGTGCAATCAATCCAGCGACTGGGGCTCGGAGGTATACAGTAGTAGGAGCAGTGTAGCAAAGCAGATAGAAGCACTGGCGAGAAGTAACAATCGGGATATGAACGTAGCGGTAGTGCGGTCACACCGAGACGGCCAGGAGGAAGTGTGGCAAACGACACGAGGTGGGGGCCAGGGAAGAAGGAGGGATGGAATGGAATGGAATGGAACAGTCAGACAAACAGACAAGGAAAAGAATAGGCCACTGGGAAGAAGTGCCAGGAACGACCGCGGTATTTGTAGGGTTGGGTGACGAGGGGAGGCCGATTTTGTTTATCGAATCGAACTACTTTAGCCTCACAATGTGGAGGGCCAGGTAGCAACGGCGGTAGTGTGGAAGCAAGAGCGATGACGTGGGAGAGAAGACGAGCAATAGGGCAGAATGATGCAAGTGGAGGGGATACTACTGGAGTACTATGAGAGGAAAGTTACTATTAGTGGAAACTTACTATTAGTGGAGAAATACTGGCAATGGGGCTGCTTTCTGGAAGTACCAGTGGGCTGCTTTCTGGAAGTACCAGTGGGCTGCTTTCTGGAAGTACCAGTGGGCTGCACTTCCTGGAAGATTCAATGGGCTGCTTCCTGGAAGTACCAGTGGGCTGCACTTCCTGGAAGATTCAATGGGCTGCTTCCTGGAAGATTCAATGGGGCTGCAATGTTATAGAATCCTGATTCATGGCTGGATTACTGGGCTGATGAACCTGGGCTTATTCTCCCGGGCTGGAGTGTGGATTGGTGGGGCTGGAGTGAATTACGGGGCTGGAGTGAGATTCAGCTGCCACGCTACGTTTACGGTGATCTGGTACGTGGGAGTGTGCTCCGGGTGGACCTGCTGTGTCAAAAACCACGCATTTAGATCGTACAGCCTGCTAAAATGATCATGTGGAGAGGGAGAAGGGCACATGGAAAATGACCAGGCACATGGATATAAAGGACCAGGCACATGGATATGGAAAATAACCAGGCACATGGATATGGAAAACAACCAGGCATATGGATATGGACAAGGCTACACATGGTAAGGACCAGGCACATGGATATGGAAAATAACCAGGCATATGGATATGGACAAGGCTACACATGGAAAGGACCAGGCACATGTACTATGACTATGAGACTATGGTCGATGTTACACTCTTGCAGTCGTGGATACCTTCAATTCTATTGCACAGGAACATTGACAGTGGGTCTTGAGCTTGGGTGTGGATGGGTCGGAACGCCAGCCGTGCCCAAAACTATTGCTGTCGGTACGACGGAGCTACATGCGGAAAAAGGAAAAAGACTCTATTGATTGATTGATGATGGATGAAGTACATACAATACATGGGGAAAATGAGCCATAGATAAATAGGGAAGTGTATGGCGAGTTACGGCGTGGTCTCGTATCGGGACTCCCACTGTGTAATGTTTCAGCGAGACATGAGTTAAATGCATAATGATAATGATGTGGGCAGAATGGAGGTCAGTGTCTTTGAGTGGATCTTTTCCAGCGGGTCATTGATCTTTCCTGTGGATCTTTCCATTGGCCCTGATCTGCAGCCCGTCCATGTCGTCATACTGACGACTGCCATCTCAACCGTCGCCATCAGCGCGGTTGACGTGGGAACTAGCCTTCTGTCCGGCTGACTGCTGCGGAACTGTTCATGGCTGCTTAGACTGTTCAGATCTGCCTAGGGCACCAAGGGCAAGGCCTTGGACTCCCGTTTGGGAAACAACTTGTGTTTGTTCTGGTAGAAAAAGTCGGAGTTGATGCGGTACGACGGATCCGAACACACTGTCGATTGGGAGTAGATGCTGGCGGCACGGTGCGCCTGTTCCATCAGGTATCCTCCTGCCACCACGTCGGCGTGGATCTGGTCCTGGAGGTTCTGGAGCGACTGTGGACTGTGGAGACTGGGGAGGTCCTGGTCCGCGAGGTCCTGCGCAGGACTGCGACGGGGACTGGTGCGATCTGGTCTTTCAGAACGGTCTGTTCTTTCTGGTCTCTCCACTCTCTCCATTCTCTCCACTCTCTCCACTCTCTCCATCCTTTCTGGTCCGTCGTCAATGGCCTGCTCTGGTACCGGGATGCCGCCCCAGAGATGCGCAGGGTATGGCGGGTCGCTGCTGCGGTGACTTCTGCGTCTTGGTGCGGGCGTGGACCCCGACGGTGGCAGTGCGGCCACCGCCGCACCCAACGACTGGTACGAGGGCGACTTGCACAAGGTCACGGTCTTCTTGATGGATCTCTTGCGGCCGGGTGTGGGCTGGGGGGAGATGTGGGGAGGGGTCTCCACATCACCACCCACGGGCCGGGGCGACGACGACGAGTAGCCAATGCGAGAGAACCACAGGAACGGCGAGCCTAGCGAGCTGTTGCTCGGTATGTTCTGGCTGCTTATGCTCTGGCTGTTCTGGATGTTCTGGCTGGAGCGAGACATTATTTGTTCGCTGTCCCTATCGCCCTGGGCAAAAGGGTGCAGGTGCTTCTCAGCCAACGCGAGCAAGCACGAATAGAGCACCGAGTGGGACGACCCCCGGGCCTTGGGGCCCACGTCCACGTAGCCCCGGAGCAACGGGTCGAGGTACTGGGCCTCGACCGAGGCCATGGACCGTGTGCCGAGCACGGTGCGCACAAGGGTGGAGTTGAGGAGGTGGATGTTGCCGCTGTGGCCGTAGAACATCCACGCCCGTGCGAGCGTGGCGATGACCTGGACGGAGTCGGAGTTGTCCAGGTAGTAGTGGACGAAGTGGGCGATGGCCACGTAGTAGAGCCAGTAGTTGAGGAGGAAGAGGTGGGCGTGGGGTGGCGAGGGCGTGGAGGGGTCGAGGGCCTTGACGGTGAGGGCCAACGGCACGAAGTACGTGAGGACCGACCCTAGTAGGTAGACCAAGTACATTGTGGAAGAGTGCGAGGACCGGGGAAGGGCCAGAATGGTGGTAGACTAAGTGCTTGGAACTTATTGAGCTTTAGCTTATGGCTCGAGCTTATGTGCTTGGAATGTGCTTGTAGCTTATGTTGTAGCTTATGTGCTTGAGCTTGTGTGGTAGCTTAGATTCTTGTAATGTTGCTTGAGCTTATTGAGCTTGTGTGGTAATATTCTTGTATGTAGCTTGAGCTTATTGAGCTTGTGTGGTAATATTCTTGTATGTAGCTTGAGCTTATTGAGCTTGTGTGGTAATATTCTTGTATGTTGCTTGAGCTTATGTGCTTGTAGCTTATATTCTTGTATGTTGCTGGAGCTTATTTGTGGTTGCTGAGCTTCTTCGTCGATCTTCTATAGCCAATCTAGCGAGCTAAAGCTTAATGTGAGATAAGGCCACCTGAACTGAAAGGGTCTGTGTGTCTGAGTTGCATTTCATTCCACTGCCAGAGCCCCTGGCTTTATATCTGAGAGGGGCCTTCCATGGTGGTGGAGCTCGCAAAAGCAATCTTGCTCAGGGCCTGTCTGACACATCCGTCTTGTCCCATTCTGGTTGCGTCATCTGAGGGTTAGGGGCGGTGTGGAAACGTTGTCGGTGTGCGTTTCCGTTGGCGAACAAGGCAGACGGTGGCAGGTGCAGGGAATCCACAACAACAAGGAATAACGGCACGGGATCGGGATCGGGAACAACGAAAGCGATGTCGGGAACAACTGAACAACCGAAGTGTTTGACTCAACAACAGCGGAGACTCCGCGGGCCGGTACGCCGAAACCCTAGTGGCCATGTGGTACGGTCATGTGGAGGAGGAGTGCGATACCCATGAGCCCACGGCATAAGCAAGCACCGTCAGCAAGCGCCAGAAGCAAACACCATAAGCCCAGGCAGGCACCTGGGGGAGGCACTGGGGGCAAGCCCAGTCACAGGTTCGGTGCCCACGTTGCCCCGGTGTCTGAGTGCCCTGGCGTGTCTCATCTGGTACGAGCCCCAGTAGACAGACCGAGAAAATAGCGAGAAAGTGAGACTACCGAGAGAGGATAAAGACAAGGATGATTATAGAGATGATTATAGAGATGGCATGTGTGGATTGTAGAGATGGCATGTGTGGATTATAGAGATGCAGATGTGCACAGCTCTCTGTTGTGTCTATCCTGCGCCAACCTCGCCAAATGGGGTCATATCGCAGCCAGGCTCATTGCCCAGCCATCGTCCCCCCATCGCACTGGGTAAAGTTGGTTTCTAGCGAACCCTGCCCTTCCATTGGCCATTGGCTGTCCTTTGGCTCCCCATTGGCCCCTCGCCTGCTCTAGCCTTATCCTGTTCATACTGGCCCTGGCCGGCCCTCCAAGTGGCTCCTATTCCTTGTGGTCCAGGTCCCATTTCTCTGCATCACTTTAGGCCTGGAACATCTGTCGGGCCGCCTAAACTCTGACACTCCAGATGAGACACCTCCATTACCTCATAGTGCGTCTCGGCTAGGGGAACACACCGAAAATCCTGCTTCACCACAGCGAATAGCTCTGTTCCGTGGTGGTTTGTGATCTGCCCGCCTGCACCTGGGACGGTGTTCCATGGCTCGTCGCTGCCGTTCTGGCCCCATCACATTCCTGGTGCCTACATTCAGTGGCCGACCTGTGCCAGGGTCGCTGCAGCCCGGGCTAAGGCCGGGTGAAAATTTGATCGGACTTGTCCTACGTGCATAATCCAGCGAGCGAAAGGGGAGGAACATCATGCGATCGCCTGTCCATTGAGACCTCCTACATGTCCAGTATCCTTCCTCACTCATGTCCAATATCCTGCCTCACTCATGTCCAGTTCCTTCCTGTGGCTATTGACCTTCCCGTTTTCTACAATTATTCATGTTACTAATTATATTTTCTGCAATTTTTCACTCACAATCTTCAATGAATTAATTCTTTCACGATAATTATATCAATGCCACGTCCTATCTGGATCCATACTGCCATAGTATTGCCGCACATTGTAATTCTCCTCTCTCCTCCCACACTCCGCTTGCCTGACCTGGTATTGGAATTGTGTCACCGGCCACTGTATTGTGCACGTGAATAGACCGCATCATCCAAGCAATCTCTGATAAGAACAGCGTCATTCGTGGAGTACTCCGATGCGTGGCATAACCTATTCGATAAGCCAGGGCCCGTATCGGAGCCCTTTATCCCCTTTCGTTTTGGTCGGGTACTTTTCAGGGGCATCTCGGGTATCGAAGGTTCGTATCGGGTCTATATCTTGCCCTGCGTAATCGTTGCTCGTATCGCACATCGCAGACAATAGTAGTGAAGAAGACTGATCCAGAAAGACACGGGCTTGACCCTGAAGGGGACGGCAAAAGCCGAGACTTGAACAGTATGAAAAGTGACACATGAGACGATCCGAGTACAATTTCTACACGTAACTCTCGTATTTCTAGAGTCTGGTTGGGCTATTCTCATTATTTCTGGAGGTACTACCACGCTTATCCGTTGTGGCACTTCCCAGGCACGGCCCTCACTATCGGTCACAACAATTTCCGGGGTAGTTCCGCAGGTCCTGGGGTTGCAATTGCAATGGAAGTGCTTATCTACATTTAGTAGAAGTGCATCTTTTGCCTCGTTCGCTCTCTCTTGCCTATAGAATGCGGTTGATGGCTTGGGATGAGATTAAAACATGGAGGTGGCTTTCGTGGTCATCGACTCACCAGGTCATTCAGGTGGGTGGTGTTCCATGGTTATGGTGTGGCGGCTCCTGGTCACTGAAATGGGCTTCTGTTTCTGGGCACATGTGGCATATATTTGGAAACACTGGATTGTGTAAAGTTGACTCTTGTAGTTTCTATTAGTTTTTGTTGATTTGTGATCTCTTTTGATGGTTTCTGTTACTTTCTGGACGGACAAGTGGAAGCGTTTTCCGTAATGATGAAAAACTCAGTCATGTGAACAGATTGTATGGATTACATCACTTTTCTGGTCACTACATGCTTGTATGAACTGCAGTTCATATTTCCCATCTCGGTATATCATTGTAGATGCTACTATCTCGATCCTGGCTGCAACCATAATCTAAGTTTATATGAGTGTGATTCTTGAGGCGCTAGGGTTAATTGGATGTAGATTATACTTAATCATTCGTATATATGAAGTAATACTGGAGCCACATGGATGTTTGAAACCTCCCTTCGAAAGTTTATAAGCAATTCTTGAGGCAACCTAGGGCTCAATGGGTTAGCTCATATTTCTTCTCCAAAATCTTTCACATTATTTTGGTTATTTGCTTTTCTGCTTACAATCTGCACAGTGGTGATACCTGTTTATTAAGGAATTATGCTATCAAAGATCAAAGCGGTTGCTCAATTCATTCAATTTCATCTGCGCCAACCCTACAATCTCCCGGATCTCTTGGTCGCTGTACTTCTGGTGCAACTTCTCCTTCGAGCTTTCCTGGTCATTTTCAATAGTGAGAGCATTGTCACTGCGTTCCCGGACCCAATTCCACAAATTGAGTTCGGCTTCCATACTCAATTCCTTATTCTCGAAACTGGTGCTGGCTGATGGTATAATAATATACTTCCGCTTGTTAATTCTGATCTTGGATGATCCAAATCCATCTTTACCAAGATACTGAAGTCTCAGGTCGTGATCCAGTCTATGTCCACCTGTAACAAAGTTGGCGAACTTCACGAAAATGAAGAATCCAATGATTACAATGATCCATCCAGTGATAGCTTCGCTCAAATATGGAATAGGAACAAGCTTTCCAATCGAACTGATAAGCTTGGAGATTTGTGGAAGAATGCCTTCGTCAACTGGTGCAGCAACAGGCTTCTCTTCTTTTTGCTCAACAGATTTCAGCTGAGATGTGGTGTTCTTTCTGCTTCTACTCTTCTTCTTTGTCTTGCTCTTCGACTTGGATTCAGCTCCATTACTGATCATTTCATTAAGGGCATCGAACATTTGTTTCATAGAATCTTTTTGTCCATCAATACTACCCTTCTCAATGGCACCTTTAATCCAAGACTTACCACTCCATTCAATTGTAGTGACAACATAAATCTTGGTGCTATTGGCAGGACCCCAACTGAAGAAAAGCTTTGTACGAATCTTAAAAGAATTTCCACTTGGCACATCAGGAGTTGAAGTAGTTTGTTCCACTAATATGTACTTTTCGGGCAGAAATTCAATCAATTTATCCTCGATGATGCACTTGGTTTGCTTGGGACCAATAGGACCACTCAATGGCTTGACGTAGGTGTAATGTCTCTCCTTATTTTTTGCTCCAATACCTTGAATATCCAGTTCAGTAATATCAAAATTCTTTTGCTTCTTCAAGATCAGAATATATTTAGAAGTGTCACTGCCAAACAAAATGAGAAAAACAACTCCTAATGGAGCTTTAAAAGTACCTTCGGTAATAAATGTGTCGTTTGGTTGCTTGGTGTAGTCAAATTCTGTTGGACCATGTGTCAACGGACCCACCACTGGGAATCCCTTGAAACCACCTTCTCCTGCATCATCGCCTCCGTTGGCTGCATCATGGCTCTTGTGGTTTCTATGACTGCTAATTTTCTTTTCGATGTTAGAAACACCAGCATCGTCCCCATCCTCAGATTTGTCACTTGCGTAACCATCTTCTTCTTCCGCGGACTTCTTTTTGGACTTCTTATGCCTCTTCAATGCAATATCGTCAATGCTTTCGGAATCTCCATCGATGGCCTTTGCATCCCCATCTTGCTCATCAACATCTTCAAGATGGATGTCATCATCGCTGGTCTCCCCGCTATAGTTTGAATCGTAAGACTCGGCGCTGGCAGACTTTGAAGCCATGGTAGATTTGGAGCCATTTCTGCTTCTTCTTCTCATTCCACTTTGAGTTCTGAATAAGCGGCCATTTTCTCCGTCGCCTTCGGATAACAGTCTATGCCAGATGTTGGTGATCAAATCGAACGTGGCATCACGGCTCAAGAAAGTGGCGAAGACGTACTTGTGATGCAAGGTACGAATGATCATACCGTTGGGAAATAACACTGCGGTGGATTTCTTTTCTATCAAAATGACTTCTTGCAATGGAATGGAAATGCTGGTAACGAAACCAAGAATGTTGGAATTGAAGCAAACGTAGCGTTCACTGATGAACAATCGACCCTGAACAAGAATGTCTTTGGACAATGCACAGCTGCAATCATGGATAAGCTTCTCGGACTGGGGAAGGTCCTTGAAAATGGAATGGAACTCTTTGTTTCTCTTCTTCGAAGCGAATTTGAGGTGCGAGTAGTCAATGACCCCGTCCAACTCCTCACCTTCAGAGGCCTCCATGTCTTCGTCGCTATCACTGTCACTTTGTTCAGGATTCGAAAGCTTGTGCTTGAGATCAGACGAGCTCTTGGGCTCGTCCATGGGGGATGCTGGGGTGTTCAGGATGCCGTGGTTGTTGCTGATGGACTTGCGATGGACGCGCTTGTTGTCGCTGCTTCCAACAACGCTCAAATGGTTATGCGTAGAGCGACTAGGACTCATGCTCTTGGAGAGATCGTGGAGGTTGTCGGTGGAGTGGTTAGGGGTGATCATCAAACGTCGGGATACCGAGTCGGGCCGGCGGCCGCTGAGGCTAGGCGACAACATTGAAGAAGCGCCGGGTGTTGTGACCAGCGCAGCCTCCAAGGACTTGACCTTGTTGGTGCCGAAGGCGTCGAGAGAGAGGTCGCCTCTGCCAAGAGAGTTCAAAGGCGATTCTCGTACCGACTCGAACTGGACGTTGTCGGTAAGATGCAGGGGAAACTCGGACTGGAGCTGTTCCTGGGTGTCGTTATCCGGGTGTCTGTCGCCCTCCTCGCTCAGAAAGCTCTTGGACGTGCTGTTGAACTTGGCGGGCTTGAGAAGGAAGTCGAGCCGGTGGGAGAACGAATGGTCACGCTTGGAGTCCAAAGCCGCCACTGAGTTGTCGGTGGTGGAGCTGTGTGTGTCCAAATGTTCCTGGGTGTGAGACTCGGAAGGGAGGTGCTTTTCCTCGTCGTCAGCGGCTGAGCTCATCACATTGTGTGCTGCCGAAAGGATAGACGAGAGGAACCCATTGGAATCCGACTTGACGGGGGGATTGGGGCCGTCCTTGTGCATTTGCTCTGTTTCGACCGTTTGGTCCTCCTGCTCTTGTTTGATTATATTTTTCTGCGTAGTGTACTCCGCCCTTTGGGATGTGGAGGTCCTGCCTATGGAATTCAGAGCGGGTTTCTTTAGCGAGCTGGAACGGGAGATAGGGGTGGAGGGTGTTTCCAAGGCAGTGGAGGCACTGGCGGACCGGCTGTGGAGCAGGAAGCGCTTCTTGCCGGGCTCGGGCTCGGCTGTCTGTTTGGTCTTTTTGAGGAATGGCATGGGATGGAGATTGGACTGGGGGTGTCTGGGGGAGTCGGTGTGATTGCGCTAGGGGTGTTTTGGGGTAAGCAGCAAAGGAGACAAGGAGGATGTAAGACTGGAGGGAGGTGGAAGGGAGATGTGGACTATATTGGGAAATCCTATGGCAAGCTGGTGGTTTAGGTTGTCAATTGGTGTAGTTAGCCGGTGCTTTGGTGGCGATTGGTGCTCTGAAGGCGCTTGGTGGTGTAGGAAGAAAAGGTTGCAACTGGCGGAAAAGTACGAGCAACGATGAGATTACGGCGCCGATACGTGTAGAGGAACAACGGAAGGCGTGCAGGACGGCGGGCTGGGTGTTGGAGGGCCTGGAAGTTGCGGATACGGTGGAATTCTTGGCCGGAGGTGGAGCGGCGTCTTTGGAGTGGCGGAAGGTGTGGGAAGTGAGCAAGCGATGGAAGCAATGGAAGGCTCAGTTTGGGAGAAAGCGACGCAATAAAAAGACAGTGGGGGTTTTCTGGGCTGGGGGATCGACCTAGGCGGCTCTATGTACGGAAACAGGGGCAGCTAGGGGAAGAATGGCACGTAGAAGTGGAAGAGCTGGAGGTATTTGGAGGGTGCGGCTACAGAGGGCGGATAAGTGCGGAAGCGCACTGGAGCCAGTAATTAGATTAAGAGGAGAGGAAAGGAAACGCAGCAACAGCCAGCAGAGAAGGCGGTGGCTTTCCAAAAGGGAGATTTTAGGGGCGGATATCAAGGTTCAGGAGGGTTCCAAACGGCCTGTGTAGTTTGTAGGCACTCCGATAGCGTTCCAGGGTGTTTTGCCCGGAGTTTCCGAAACACACTGAAAAATTTGACAGCTTTGATAGGTACTGCACTCTGGAGCTGTCACTTTGGAAGAACTCTGGTTGGAGTATCCCGTGGAATGGATGGAAATGCTGTGAAATTGGATGAAAATGCAGTGAATTGGATGGATATAGGAGAGCTTCGAGTAGCAGCTTTCTGATTGTGACAAGAAACAGCCTATCGTGCAGTATGGGATTCTTGTTCTCTGACCTGCTTCTAGAACGGTGAAACCTCGTTAAGCCACACTCCACTATATCCAATCTGTAACTGAGAGTTCAGAATGTATTTGAGGTGGATATCAATGGCGGATCCACTTTCTGGATCTGGCTCTAGTTATAAGTGTCGCTCTCTATTATTCGCTGGAGAATTGGTCCGCTGTCCTGGAATGCTTATCTGAGATAAGATGAAAATAAAGTATTAGGAGGTGGTGCCTCGGACTTCGGTCTGCCGTGTCTCAAATAAAATTACAACGTAGTGGGGAGGCTATATGTGTGCGGAGGGTAGTACATTCATGTGGGGTGGATTGTGAGGGAAACGTTCTAGGCAGGGCATAGTCTATAGATCCATGCGTTAGTTAAGCATGAAGGTGCATTAACACTAAGAAGATCATCGATGATGATAACTATGATAATTAATTAGAACCAATGCTCATAGACAATAATAGCCAATTACCACGGACCAGTGCTTCTGACTTGCCTGCGGCACTACGTCTCGAAGAAGACACCTTTATTCTATGAACAATTATTAGCATCCTCGGCTGCGAAAGAAGAAACAGTACGAGTAGAAGTAAAAATTTGGAGACTTCAAGTCTGAATTGGAACAGCCCAATTCAGGCTTTGGAACAGTGGGCCCAGTCAAAGTCTCCATTGGAACAATGGTCCAATAACAAGTCTCCATTGAACAATGGTCCAATATCAAGTCTCGACTTATCTGAACAGTGCATCCAATTCAGGTCTCCACTTCTGAATCCATTAATTCCATTTATTGGAACAATGGGTCCAAGAGCTTCTTGGTCTCAAGGTACAAGGGGAGAGGAGCATCGTAGTCGATGTCGAACACAGAAACGGTGGTTTGACAGTAGGTGTGCTCGTTGATCAAGTTCTCGGAAGGCAAGCTGCAGTCACCTTCGAGACACACGGAAAGCGCCTCGTAGGTGTTGGGGTGCCACTCCATCATGTTGGAGGTGGCGTTGTAGGCAAAGTCGGGGGTGGAGGCGTATTGGCCAGTCAATCTGGTGCTGATCCACTTGGGGTTGGTGCAGCTCTCGTTGAAGTAGCCGGCGTTGGGGAAGTTGACGGCCACACCGACGCCCAAAGGCAACGCTCTGTCGTTGGTGCCTTGTTGCTTGAAGAGGGTGTCGACGAAGTCGACCACCAAGTTGGCGTAGATGGTGGAAGGCTCCATGGTGTCGTTCAAGCTCAAGAAGTCCTTGAAGAAGGTGTTGTTGCCGTTGGAGGAGGAGAAGGCCACCGAAGGAATGCTTCTGTAGACTCCGTTGTACACGGCACCCATGGTGCCGGAGTTGGTGAAGAGACCGGGAGACAAGTTGGTACCCTCGTTGGGCCCGCCGACAATCAAGTCAATGGTGATGTTCTGCTTGAAGTGCTCAGGGAACACGTACTTGAAGGCAAAGGCAACACACGAGGCCGGGGTGGAGTTGAAGTACCAGATATGGTCGTCGTCGACCTCGTGGCCCCAGGCTGGAGCGCCGGCCTTGACGTAGCCGAACTCGCCGTCCTGTTGCAACTTGTTGGAGGTGGGGACGTCGAAACGGCCTCCGTAGCCGGATCTTTGCACCACGGGGGCCACCAAGTACACGTTGTGGCCTGCGTCCTTCAACTTGTAGTAGGTGGCTCTGATGTTGGTGGAGATCCACGAGTCGTCGTTGGTCAACAAGATGTTCTTGGCGAACACCGAGGCGAAGAAGAAAGTGAAGAGCAAGTGCAATTGCATGGTTGGACTCTGGGGGACTTTGTTGGTGGCTTTGAAGCCGGGCTCTCGGCCCTCTTTATACTCGGTCAAGTGAGCACAGACAAAGCCCAAAGTGAAGCAAAGACAAAGCCCAAAGTGAAGCAACGGCTCATTTCCGGCACGTTTCCGGTAATTAACCCGTACGCCTGGAGGCTGCTGCAGTTACGTTACTGCCACGGCTCCAACAACCGTTACCCAATGCCAAAACCGAAGTGTTTTTCGCAGCATTGTACTTGCATCTGCGACCTTGCGACCTTGGGATGGAATTGGGCCTGGAGTGCATGGAACCCGGGGTAGGCAGGCGACGGGCCACTAAGTCCCACGTTTATTGTCTATTCTTGTCGTAATGATGTCCAAAAACGGGCATTGGCGGCCCCAATTGGCATGGGGTTGTGGATATCTGCCGTTCCCACCTGGAGGGTGCATTTTGTGCCACGGAAAGAGCCCGATAGAGGCGTGGGTATCAAGGCACGGCCCCAAGGGCATGCACTTTACATTCTACATGTGTGCATATTTGTGCACATTTGTGCACATTTGTGTACGCTTATTTCCGTCCTCGTTGCGCCCATTGCATGCATCCTTTCCGTCTCCATCCATTTGTCTCATCCATTTGTCATCGTTCCTTCCATTATAATTAGCTGTCAAGTGAAGACCAGTGCGACCTAATGCAAGAGGAGGGGCAGTGACGGCAATGAGGCAATGAGGCAATGAGGGGTCCACGACTATTACGGGGCCCGTCTCTGATCCTATTGATCTCTTCTGCTCCCAGAGGTCTCGATCTTTCCTCTTATTCAGCATATGCGCAGATAAGAACATCCGGCACCCAGTGAGTGAAATATGTCAAATTGCCATGTGTTGCACACCTGCCAAATTGCCTTGCCCCGGGCTGCAGCTGTCTACTAACCGGCATCGTCCCCCTCCTCCACATCTCAGCGCCAATCCCACGTTGGTGGGCCACGTTGGACAATTGCCCGGTCACGTGCGCCCGCTTGTATTGGCATCGGCTCCATTCTCCTATTGTTCCTCCGGATTCCTCCGTCTGCTGCTGCCCCCCTGGTGCCTCATCTGCCGCCGGAAACACCCTTGTGGCCAATGGCCGCACCCAATGGGCAAAGGCCGCTGGGCTACGGCACCATGGTGAATAATTCGGACTAAAATTAGTGGAGGCCCGTGGGGACGTCTCCAGAAACCCAGCATTGGCCGAAATTCTGCCCAGGTCGTCTCCTTGCTGTCACCGCTCTAACTGAACCACACATTGACTCATTGACTCCAATGACTCGTTGACTTCTCCAGGAGACTACTATCACATGTGAGCACGTGAACGGTCACGTGAACTCTTCACCCCCCACTCACGCCCCCAACATGCCTCGGTCAACCAAATGCCAGAATCTGCCTTCTTCTGTCTTCCTTCCATCATGCCCGTGTTCTCGTCGTTATCTGCGTTCTTCAACCGCCACAAGCGGAAGCTCTTCATCACCTCGACGGTTGTCATCTCAACCTACTTTCTCATAGATCATTTCGTCATCAAGAAGTTCAGAAATTTCCAGGACTCCTTGAGACAGGAGTTGATATTCAAGCAACAGATCAAGCAACGCTTCATCCAGACCCAGCAGGACTGCTACTACACCATCCTTGCATTGTTGCCTGTGTTGACCGGGCCGATTTTGGACAACTTGCCGGTGGAGTTGATCACCCAGGCCCTTCGGTTGAAGAAGAATAATGCTACCCCACAGGCGGCGGGCGGCGCCGACAGCTCCCAATTGACCATGGACAACTTGAACCTCTTGGAGAACAACCAGAGCCCCGACTCCAACTTGGCCATGTACATGAGCAAATCGAAGATCGAGTTGTGGAACTTGTTGAAGATCAAGACCATCACGCGTACCCTCACTCTCATCTACGCCATTTCCGGCATGCTCTTGATAACAAGAGTCCAATTGAACATACTCGCCAGAAGATCCTACTTGGAGTCCGCCATCATGATGGCCGGAGTCAAGAATGTGCCTTCCGAGACCAATTCGCAGGAAAACTACAACATCGAGCAGACCTACCTCTCATTATCCTGGTGGCTTCTCAACAAGGGCTGGGCCAACATGCACGCCAACATCGAGCCATTGGTCATGAAGCACTTTGAGCCCATCAACCCCAAGTCCGAGCTTTCCATCGGCCAGTTCCAGACCATCTTGTTGGACATCACCAACGAATTGGGCCGTATTCCCGGTGCTTTCGCTGAAAGCTTGTTCCCTGTTCATTACGATGACATGGTCGAGTCTCTTCTCAACATCAACCCCGAGCTCATCTCCCATCTCGACAACCCCGACTCCAACTTATTCAAGTTAATCAGCGAAACGAAGAACATCATCTCCAACGAAAATGCATCCTACTTTCACGGCTTGTACCAGTCGTTAGTTGTCAACAACTTGGAAACGTTGCATGGCAATTTGCTTGCCAATCTCGAGGGCACTTCTTCCTCCTTGTTGCTCAACTCGTCGTCCAACTTGAGGGATGAAAAGATTGTGGAAATCCAAGAGTCTACCACCACCTACAAGTTGGCCAGCTTCTTGGCCCAGTTGTCGGTCCAAAATGGTATTCTTGTTGACAATAACAACGTGAAGGAAACTCAGGATGACTTTGACGACATACAAGGCTTCATCAGCAAGTTGAACAACCCCCATGGCGCTATGGAGTCTTCAGGCATAGACCTCACAGGTAACGACTATCTCAACTCAATCAACCAACTGGAAGTGTTGGATGAGTTTAGCGCCGGAATCTATTCTAATTTCGAGTAGATAATGTACATCAACAGAAATAAGTAATATATTTTGCAGAAACATTGTAGGGCATGAGTAATTGGATCGATTTGCGGCCTGGAAATGTAGTTTTACTTTCAGCCAACATCCATCCTACTTTGCAGCCAGTGTGGCTCGTGTGGAGTATGGAAGACAGCAAGTGACGACAATGTACAGTGGGTGTTTAAAAGGTGTTATTCCTTGAACTTATTTGAACGACGTTTCTGCTTGATCATATTTGCACAATTCACTTCATCACATTTAAAGTCTATTTCTGGAAAATTATCATGGCACAGATAAACTTGGTCTAATTATTTTCACGGCTACTTTTGGGACCACGCCTGAAATTTGTGCTGCTTTTTTCCGCCTCTATATCAAGATATTGGATCTGGCCGATTGTTGTACATAAAATAATTAATTACCTGCTGCTTTTGGGCCAAACACTCAACATATTACACTAGAACGAAATTTATTAGTGTAGTGTAGTATTTCTACTGTAGATGGTATAATGCTGGAATTGTCTACTGGACACAAGACATTGCCGCACTGAAATGGCACTGAAATGGGCGAGAATAAAATACAGGAGGATGTAATGTACAGAAGGATGCAATGTAGTCAGATAAAACCCAACTTCAATGCTCCAAATAAGCACACATATCGCAATATAGTTGTAATTGTGAATTTCAAAGGGCAGCAGATGTCTTTCTCCATTTCTTCTCCTTCTGAATACTATTAATTTGTACACTAGTATCACATCTCATTTGCACCACTTCAGTCCTCTTTCACTGTTTACCGCAATTTAATGACACCACACTTCAGTGCTCCAATCCAGGCACCAACAATCATACATAGCTTGTCTGCTTGCCATACCAACCACTATGAAGCCCCACCTTATGGACCGGCTTATATGCACTCCGCAAACCCAAGGTAAAAGTGCCACTCTCATCAGAGCAACACCACACCATGTCTTCCCCTAAAGTTATCATCATCTCATCAGAGGACGAAAGATTTCCTGTCGACCCCAAGGTCGCTGAAAAGTCCGTGTTGATCAAGAACATGATCAATGACTTGAATCCCGATGGATTGACGGAGGATTTCGAGATTCCTACCCCCAATGTCAGAGCCAACGTCTTGGCCAAGGTGTTGGAGTGGTGTGAGCACCACAAAAACACCACTTTCCACGAGGAGGACGACGACGACACCAAGAAGACCACGCCGGTCGAGGAGTGGGACAAGAACTTCTTGAAGGTGGATCAGGAAATGCTCTACGACATCATCATGGCAGCCAACTACTTGAATATCACCCCCCTTATGATCTCCGGGTGCAAGGTGGTGGCAGAGATGATCAAGTCCAAGTCTCCTGAGGAGTTGCGTAAGACATTCAACATTGTGAATGACTTTACTCCTGAGGAAGAGGCTGCCATTAGAAGAGAGAACGAGTGGGCTGAGGACCGTTGAACAGCTCAACTGAGACCGAGAACGCCGGGAGATGTTCTCTGGATGCAATGTTCCCTAGGTTCGACCTCTAGGGTTCGACTCTCTAGGGTGCAATGTTCTCTGAGGTTCGACTCTCTAGGGTTCGACTCTCTAGGGTTCGACTCTCTAGGTTTCGACTCTCTAGGGTTCGACTCTCTAGGGTGCAATGTTCTCTGAGGTTCGACTCTCTAGGGTTCGACTCTCTAGGGTTCGACTCTCTAGGGTTCGACTCTCTAGGGTTCGACTCTCTAGGGTTCGACTCTCTAGGGTTCGACTCTCTAGGGTTCGACTCTCTGGGGTGCTCCGGTCATTGGCTACCCACGCTTGCTAGGCTACGCTGTGGATTACAGGAACCGGTACACGTCCGTATTCCATGGCCGTGCACGGCCATGGAAAACATCCATATTTGCGGAGAAGTGTAATACATGAATTTTATGACCATTGTAGGCATTAGGGACTGGGTGTGAATTTTAGACTTCCACCATGATTCTGCTTGATGCTAAGCACTGTGCACTCTATCTCCAGTTCTAGAAATGTCAACAACGCTAAATGCCGTGCTTAAACCAAGCCAAGCATACACCAAAAGCTTGCTTATCGAGTGAGCCAGCATTGAATTGACCGTGGGTAATTGGTACAACAAAAGTATATTGTTGTGAAACCCTAAAAATTCACAGATAACCAAGCTACCTGGTTCTACCACTGCGACCAAGTCCATTATATCAACTACACCTCTGTTTTGAAACATTGGGCTTATCATATCAAGATTGTAGTCCTATGATTGTTCTTGCTCGTACTCTCGTCTATTTAATATCCTTAAGAATCCAAACCAATGCGTTAAATAACAAAAGAATCAGGGGAAGGGCCCTTTGTCAGCCCGAATGGCCCTTCCATTATATACTCGAGCGCTTGTTCAAAAGATTGGATACAAGATTGTCTATGTAGTTCAAATTGCCTTGGGAAGTGTTTGGATACTCTGGAGAGCTTACTTGTTAGGAAATACTTGGCTACTTTGTACACTCTACAACAATAGCGTGTCTTTAAAAACACCAAAAGCCGCAACTGGCTCCACGTAAGTCCGGAAACACTGGTACTGCACTTTACCAAGCAGCCAGGCACCTGGGCTTGGCATTTGCAGCTTGCACTTCTATTGTAGACAATTACTGGTGGTCCCAGCATCTTAACTAATACGGAATATACGATTGTCATTCAAACATGAACTAGAATTTTTGCACCAGTATGACGCTTATTGAAGTTTACGGGGCTCTTAGAACCCATTCTCCAATACTCCAAGTATATTTCCTTGTCTAATTCTGAATTCCCGTATTTATTACTCTAATTGTAATTAGAATCGATCTCTACAATTTCTCAATTTTCTCAACCTTCTCAACTTTCTCAACTTTCTCAATTATTTGGCAATTTTCTACTTTTTGTAAATCCATTCAATCCAGTGCAATACACACCAACAGTTCTCAACTCTACATCACTAAAAGACACCCTGCATTTTTATACCCTACGCTTTGCACACTATACATCACCTTCTCTAAGAAGCAGACCCAAACCCTCAAGCCTTTTTTCAATCTTTCAATTCCTCCTTCTGCACTTGATTCCAGTGCCCCTTTCATCTTGCAACCTCTGGCACACGACCATGCGATTATCGCAAAAATTTCGACAAGACTGCACACCTGCCACTCTTGTTCATCTAGTCGACCAAAAAGGCCCCTTTTCCGTCAAATACGCCGATCTGACGAATCATACATCCTCCAGAGTTGCCCCTGCCTCTTTTCCGCTGGAAAAACTCAACTCAGAAGCCAACTTTTGCTTCCTGAACTGATCGTCAATTTGCAGTTTCCCACCAAACTTGCCCACCCTTCAAACCTTCCCTCCAGCCATGAGTCAGGCCAACGATGGCCCTGAATCGTTTGATCCCCAAGTGTTGGGCGAAATTGCTACTTATTCTCCTGATCAACTCTCGGACTTGGAGTCTGCCATCGCCTTGGAGTTCAAGACCCTTAGCAAGGAGTACATACAGCATCGGTTGGACAGAGCCAACAGTTTGATGGCCAGAATAACCCAACTGATAGACACCGCCACTGCCAGTGACAAGAACTGGCACAAAATTTACAGTTTCGAGATTGAAACCATCAAAAATATCAAGACCAATACCGAGGATCTCGTCCTCCAGTCCGACGGCCTCATTCCCAAACGCCCTGATGTGTTGAAGTCTTTCGATGAGTACGAAAACGAAATCAAGGAAATAGTCAAAAACCTCCAGAGTCCGTTGAATCTTGACAGCTCACTCAATGACGACGGAAACGACTCCGACTCTGCCCAATTACCCTATCATCATTTGTTCCAGCAGTTTCTTCGGCCTCACAAACAATCCCTCAAAGCCATCATAAATGAAAAGAACTACCAGACCGCATTGCTCAATAGTACCTCCTTGGGCAACTCAACCATAATATGGAAGCAGTACTATGCAGACTTAGTGAACCACAAGCAAAAATTAATGGACGACATCCACGAAGAGCTAGAAAACCTATACAAAGAATATCACCATTTCAATGATGAGGCTCTAGCAGTAGATGCTAGTAAACACTACTACCGGTCAGTGATCAGTGTGAACGATGTCAAGAGACTTTACGAAGACAACGAGCTAGTCAACACCATTAATTCCAAGGACTTGGCGAAAATAATCGCCAACGCCCAAGATAATGGTTACTACAATATGGACACCCAGATGGTTAAGAATAATAGGGTGGAGTCCACGAATATAAAGAAGGATATTCTCAATAAGTTGAAGCGATTCAGCGAATCTCAGGCGCTGTTGGACAAGGGAGAGTCCAAGCGAATCAAGTTGGATATATGCAGCGGGTTGGTTAAAGACGAGATTGATATGGATATATTTAATTTACGGAATGGGTTAAGGGAACAAGATGAAGGACGTCAATTATCGGAAGAAGACGAAGACGAAGAAGACGAGGACGAACGTGTCAGTGAGGAAGAAGATGTGGAGGAAGAGGACGAAGAAGAAGAAATTGAAGAAGATGTACATGAGGGTTTGACTACTCAAGTGAAGCAAGAAGACAACCAACAAGACAACGAGGAAGAACAAAAATTGGCCAGAGCCAAAGAATTGCGCAGCAAGTACGAAATTCTTCTTGGTCTTGACAAACCCTATTCAGAAAGACCCTACTCAACCCATACAACATACAACGTACCATTCCACTACCCTGCATTGCCACCTATAGAGAGCTTCCGTTTGCACAGCGAGCCACATCATAGCTAATTCATTTCTTTCCTTACGGAATTATGTATTAATAAATACTGTTACAGTAACTACTACGCCTTCTCTAAAAGTAAACTGGCGTTCTTCAAGTTTGCTTCTTCCACGGTCATGTCGAGGGAGTCTATCAACTTTAAGGATTTGTTTGAGTTATCCGACAATGTGAACTTGTCGTTTATGTCCAAGCCATACTCCGGAGCCTTCTCGGCAAGAGTATACTTTAGCCATTGGAATATGGATCTGATGGGGTCTGAGAATGCAAATTTGTGGATGGACCGCTTTCCGTTGGGGAATCTGATTTGGATACGGGTAACCGAGCCCTCAGTAGGCTCAACGTGGTCTTGTGCAATGATGGCATCGAATGGGTCCTGTGGAGCTTCAGGCTCGGCCGGTTCAGATGCGGATTGTGACCCTTGATTGTCACTCAAGGAGATGGCGTTGTCGGCAGAATCGCCTTGCTTGTCCATGATGGACTGCTTCATGGCAAATTCGATCTGCTGCTCTTCGGTCAAAGCGTCGGGATCGAACTTGACCTCGTGCTTCACCACCGGGTTGTGCGAGCCGGGTTGAAGCGAGAACTCGCCGAGGAACTGCTCCACATCTGCAAGCCAATCGGCGACCGTGGGCACTTCGCCGTCCTTCCACACACGGACTCTTTCTCCAGTCAATGGGTCTAAGATGGCGATATGGGGATATTGGGAGGTGGAGTAGAAGTTGGTATAGTTGATACCATTGACCGAGTCGTTCAGGTATTGCATGAAGATGAACTCGTCCTTGACCACCTGCTTGACTCTCGAGTTGGACCAGAAGTCCCGGTTGAGGACCTGGCATTGGAACTCGGCCGCCTCCTGGATGTTGACGAGAAGCCATTTTTTCTGTTCTCTGCCCTGTGCTTTGGCGGTGTCGAGCGAGATCATGGCCATGATGTCGAATGGAGGCCGGAACAAGTTTTGCAAGCGTCTCTGGTTGGCCGTCAACTGCTCTTCCTGAGAGTGCCTGTTTTGTCTTCTGCGCGATGCAGGTCTGGGGGCAACAGGCTCTTCGTCGTCGCTGTCGACGATGATGATTTCATCGTCGTTGTCTTCGTCGTCGTCGTAGTTGTTGCGGTGGTGGCCGTAGTAGTCATCGTCGTCGTCGTCATCTTCTTCCTCCAACGCCGCCCGCCGGTGGTAGTAGTCGTTTTCCTCGCTGTCGAAGCGCTGGTTGAAGATTCCCGCCTGTCCCCGGCCAAAGATGTCGCCTGGGTTCTCCTGGGGTGCCATTGGCATGAACGAGGGGCCGCCAAAAGAGTCCACCAAGGTCTCATGACGATGGACCGACGCGTCTGCTGCCCTTGGCTCGTTGGCAGAACTGCCGTAGTCCTCCATTTGGAGACGTTGGGCGTACTGTTCGTCGGAATGGGCAGTGGCGGTAGAGGGCTGGGCTTCCATGAAGAGGGTGACTGCGTACTCCAAGTCGCCGCCAGTGAGCTCCAAGTACTGCCTAGCCACGGCAGTGTCATCGGTGTCGGTGACGGCAAGAAACGTAGGGATGTGTTCTTCCATGGTGGTACAGAAGGGAAAAGAACAGATGGAGTTGGCGGTGATGAAATGAGATCGGACTGCAAATAAGGATAATTATCGAGAGGAAGATTATGTACAAGGGGAAGGGCAGGGACGGGAAGAGGATAGTAGGAAGGGGGTGGGTGAGTGTGGACAATGGATGGAATTGATGCAGAAGTGACGAAGGTCAATGGAGTTGTTTATCAACTAGAGTCAGTGGAGTCAGTGGAGTCAGTGGAGTCAGTGGAGTCAGTGGTGGTTGGTATTTTGGTACATACAGTATCTGCTAGAGAAAGAACTATGGCGGCAGCTGCGGCTGTAGTTGACTGCGAAGAAGCCCTGGAGATCCAGTGGCAAGAAGGGAGCAAACGGCGGCAAAAGAAGCCAGGATCCGATGAAATTAGGACTTCGAATAGCTTGAGCTGCATCGTTGAAGTAGTTGGCATTAAGTGGTGACAGATCAACGTGACAGGCTAATGTGACAGGCTAATATGAGGCTGTAGTGGACATTAGCTGGCTTGCATTACTGCGAATAATAGCACTCATAGACAGTAAGAACATCTCCACGTGGAGACTATTGCTACATTAAGGCAGATAGAGAAGCGACATCTAAGACGATAGAGAGGCGACATCTAAGACGATAGAGAAGCGACATCTAAGACGATAGAGAAGCGACATCTAAGACAGAGAGAGAAGCACAACAGAAGAGGCATATGTAGACTATGACTCCCAGATCAGACTACCCAGAGTGGGTCAATAATGACTGCAACTTCACTCCTAGGCGTGCGCGTCGCAAATCCGGGTTAACTACCGCCAAAAATAGTCCGTGCTCGAGCAGTCTGTGCTCACCAGTAAGCCCAGACGATATCCAGCAAGCTCACTACAACGTCGTCCTTTGAACCCGCCAATGTCCGGCATTGCCGGCAGTTGTTCCGCAGTGCCTTCTGCTCACTACCAGCTGGAGAGCATGTCGTGCGCACTGGGTGTAGTCATCCCCATATCCCCCATGTCGCGCGACATTTTAGACATTCACTAAAACAACCAGTGACTCTTCAGTGCCATCTACTTCCTCCTCTCCGTACCTGCCCCCGTCCGCCAGCGAACTCTGTCACAGGTGATCAGAGACATCCCGCCTCCGCCAATCACAAGGTCCCTCCTTTTTCCCGCTTCCCGACCGCTTCCGGCCCCCCTTCGCCGTAAGCGCTCTGGCGGCATCTCCACCCCCACGGCCAGTTCCTGGCCCTCCAGTGCATCCACGGCCTCCAACGCCCGTGTCTTGAGTTCCAGCGCCCCCAAAGTGTTAGTGTCTCCCGTTTGCCCCAGTTTCTGAACCCCAGAAACCCCCCGTCTACTCCCCATCCCTTGCTGGAGTTTCCAGCCCATAGTCAACCGTCGTCTCCACCATGGACGAATACGAACGGTACGATGGTGGACAGCCGCTCCGAGATCGGTACATCAAGGTGGCAGACATTTCCGAAGGCTCCTATGGACTCGTCTCGGTAGCCAAGGACAGCCAGAACGGAGGCCGTTACGTGGCAGTCAAGTTCATATACCCCGTGGACTACAAGAAGAAAAAGACGTCATCCCGGCCCAATTCCAGTCCCGTTCGGCTCCGCAGCCACGTCGAAAAGCCCTCGATATCCTCGACGTGGAAAAGCTTGTATGAAGAGGCCCAGAAGGAGATCAAGATCCACAACATCTTGGGCACCCACCCCAACATTTCTGCATTATATGATCATTTTGATTCATGTTTGATTTTAGAGTACTGCGCCCGTGGCGACCTCTACGAGGCCATCCATAATGGCAAGGGCCCCTCCACCTCCCAGGATATCAAGGACGTCTTTCTGCAGATCCTCTCCGCTTTGGAATACTGCCACTCCCACAGCGTGTTCCACAGAGACTTGAAGCCTGAAAACATCTTGATTGCAGAAGATTGGACAATCAAGCTCTGTGACTGGGGTCTAGCCACCACCACCAAAGTCATCACCAACCGTTCCGAGTTTGACATTGGTTCGGAGCGGTACATGGCCCCCGAGCTCTTTGACGACGAGATCCAGAGCTACGACGCATCCAAAATCGATATTTGGTCTGTTGGAATCATCTTGTTGACCTTGGTGTTCCATAAGAATCCGTTCCAAGTGGCTAACTACTCGGATAAGCGGTTCCTTCAGTTTGTCGGAAACCGTGAAGCATTGTTTGACATCTTCTCTACCATGACCGGAGAAATGTTTTCTGTGTTGAGGTTTTGTCTCAACATAGACCCCACCAATCGTGACTTGACCAGTCTTAAAAACGAGTTGGCCTTGGTCAAATACTTCACTATTGATGAAGAGTACTGGGGCAGCGACGAAGATGAGGACTTGGAAGAAGATGAAGTAGAAGAATACGAGGAGGACTTCTACTACAAGAAGGAAAACGTTTCCGTGTCTCCCACCAAGCAAGCTCCAATGATCACCACGTCTGATTTTGACTCAGCACCAACCTCTTCAGTTGGAAAGGTTTCTATTTCTCCAGTAGAAACTGATCCAGCGAAACCGCATGAAGCAAGAGTTCTACAAAATGAACCAGTTCGGCACAACCACCGGGCTGATGCTCTTTTATCTTCAAACACTAACTTGAAGCCCATTCCTATTGGTGGTTCCAATGCTCGCAATATCAGGAACACCCGTAAACCATTCAACGTTGCATCTTTTAACCAAACCTCCAACACCAATGGCCGTTTGAATAATAATAAATTTAACAGAGAGGATTTCTTCACACCCAAGTCAGTTTTCAACCATTATATGGACAAATATGGCGAGCAAAGGTTTGGACAGAACTCTAACAATGGTTCCACGTTCCACAGAAATGGCGGAGCCAGAAATATTGATAATAGGAACAAGGGAAAGAAGCCAAGATCATGGAAACGGAATTACAGGAAAGGTAAACCCAAGGACAAGATCCACCGTCAACAACATAGTCAGGACTATCACTCACAGAATGGAACCTTTGGATTTGAGAACAGGAGCAGTAGCAACAGGTATGTGGGCAACAGAAGAAAGTCCCGGCTGTTTTCAACAGGGAAACTGCGGAAGGTTCCCACCAGTAATGGAAACGCCATTTCATCTACGTTCCATAATTTGTCTCATCCAAACACAGGTGTGCTCAACTCTGCCAATTCGTCCACGGGTAAATACATTCCTCCTTACTTGAGATCTCCAAATTACACGAAGTCTCCTGTCATTGCTCCCTTGTCAGAACAAATCGACAGCTTGAGTTTGAATAATGATTACGATGAAGTTTTCCACTTGGAAGATGATTTTGAGCTTGGCGCCAGAGCGGAGTCGCCTGCCAACCCTATCCAGTTTAAGAAGCCCAATTTTAGGAGCTTGAACAGCGCAACTCCTGAATCAATTTCTGACATGAGTTTGAAGGGTTCTGCCATGCCAATCCAAAATATTCCTCCACAACCTCAAGGTATTGTCTCCAGTATTAGCAATGGACGGCGGAATTCTGCCATTTCTTCGCATCGCAGACCTATTTCAGTTGGTTACAACAACTTTGGAGATACGTCCAGTTCTTTAGGATCATGTTCGAACGCCGGCAAGTATGTTCCGCCATTCCGCCGTGGATCTCATTCACGGGCAAAGCCCGAGAAAAAGGGCACCGAAGAATTGGGCCAAAAGTTGAATGGTCTTCATTTGACCTCTTTCAAGCCTAGTTCTGTCCCTACCAACGGTTCTTTTGACTGGTTCTCATCCTATAAGAAAGACTGGAGTGATTACGATTAGGCGGCTTGTGGGGAGCACTTGCAAGTTTCTAAATAATGCAGAATCGCAAATGAAACAGAAAGGATTGGGAGAATTATCTGAGTTGATCCATATGTCAATCCGAATATGGGTATTCACACTCTGGGAATGGCTTAACGTGTCAGCGTTGTTGAAATAATTTCGTTTGGGCAGAAGGTGAATTTCTGATGTACATATGCTGCATAATTAGTTCTGACAGGAAGAAAAGAGTTCTGACATTTTTTTCACATCGGTGCTTGTAGGCGACAGGAAAATAGTTTCATAACAAAAACAGAGGTACCATACAGAGCACATTGGGCAAATAGCGGGCACTTGAAATGCCCAAAATGGCCAGACCCGGATGAGATTGGGCCAGCTCCTTGCGATAGTTGTAACATGTCCCATTTTGATTTTCCCGGAAGTTTCTGGGTTCCTGATGAATTTCATGCGTTCAAACAGACCAGGCGTCGGAGCCTTGTAGCAATTGAATATGCTTGCACGCCACCCCACCACATGCATATCGTAGAAGCATAATTGCGGATAACCCATTGGAAGGGGTCAATAAAACAGACATATCCGCAGGGAAGTGATACGGAATAAATCAAAGTGCTGCTGTGACAAAATAGGTTGTTGAGACAAATTCCATGTAGCGATGAAGCGAGACATTCACCGTGCCAAGGCCGGTCCACAATGGACCCGACCTTCGGGAGCTTCTCTGGACTTTTCATGCCCCACGAGCAGGTCCTGGCCATTTATCAGTCGGAAAGTTGAAGCGAGCCGGAAGGTACGTGAATGTAGCAGAATATGCAAGAAAAATGCCAGGCACAGCAAAGGGCCAAGTGCCGAGTGTGGTAGATTCAAGGCAAGGAGATACCTCTCGCAGGGGCCAGTGCAGGCAGGGAGAGATAAAGCGTGGAGAGCCAGTTCTGTCGGGGGCAACCCGCCCAGTTGTGGCGGGTTGCCTGAAGGTGGATAATTTCTCCATTTAGTTTAGGGCTGGAAATTTCTCGATTTAGTTTAGGGCCGGGCCATTATTATGCCGGGGCAAACACCGAGTATCCCGGTTAGAACAGACCTCCTACATGGGAAAGGTTGTTGGCTCTGCATCTGTAGCAACGATGATCTTTGGGCATGGGGGCACAGGTCGAGTGCTCAGCACGCCGCCGCATAAAGTTAGACTTTAGAGTGATCCTCGTATATAGTGGTGCATATGCACTAAAGGTATCCGATGTGTCAAAAGTGCGTTTCAGAAAAGAACTGCGTCTGGGGCGGCGACAGGGGTCAAGGGGTCAAAAGCTTCAGGGGAAGGGGTTCAATGGGGCAGCCACAGGCAGGTGGTCCAGATCTGGCCCCATGCACTTGACTTTTCAAGTGTCTGGCTAAGTCCATGAACTTGAAAGACAACTCGCTACTGCGTGCGGCACGTCTATTCTGTACTCCCATACAGCCAACCATGGCACGAAATAGCCGACCGGGCTAGCAAAAATAGAGCTTCGTGTAGCATCGCAGAGACCCAAACCTAGCTTAGCCTTGCCACGGCATCGAAAAGCCTTTTTGGGGAAGTTTTACCTCCAGCACTGGGTTATGCTAGTTTGACGTGTTTGTGCAGCCGCAAAGATTCCCTTGCATTTGGCCTGGTGCATGCACAGGCAACGGAACATCTCGGTTTTTAGGCCCCACCACCCCGCCACACGCCTCCTCCGGGCCCCGGAAACAGCCAGAAATGGACCGGAGCAAGCGTAGCATGCGTTCAACCAACGTCGCAGCGTAGCAGGCCGTGAAACCACAATCGCCGAAAGATAACCGCAACTTCGCCAATGCGACCACCGCACAACAATAGAGTATTACCGGCACCTGGGCCACGCCTCTCCGGCCCTCTATCGCTTTCTCTCAGGATGGAATCCGGCGTGTTTCACCTGCTGCAGCGAATGTTTCACCAGTCAATATTGACACGGTGCCCCGGATGCGGAAAAAACCCACGTCCTACCTGGCCAGCTAAGCTTAGATTCACTTGGCCCAGCCCAGACCTCCACTGGCGGTGGCCAGTGACGTAACAGCGGTTATGTGCCTGTTTCGCAGCCAGGACCACGCCCCATGCCCTCGTCCGCCCTCCAAGCGCAATTGGCCCTTCCCGTCATATTGCGACCGTAAATTGCCTGGTGGTGGTGTGGCCAGAGGACTTCGCTGGCGGATTTACGAAGGGCCACATGATCTGAAACCGCACATCACGATAACCGTTGAAGACGTTGAACGCGGGGAAACAGCGGGCATGGGTGCTGGGGACCCAAAGGCGGTGTCCAATGGGAGGCCATTGGAGGAGCAAGGGCAGAATGGCGAAGGGAATTGTTTGGTTTCCAGCCCCACCTATTGTTGCGTGTCAAGTTTCGGCCCCGAGCACAGGGGTTTGGCTTGTTTGGGACGATCTCGTTTTCGATTCGGCGTGGGAGTGAGACGTTTGGGCCAGAATGGGATGAGCCACCTGCTCGAGGGTGGGGACATGGAACGTGCCAGAAGCGACGGAAAGAGACAGAACATGCCCCAAAGCGGCATAAAGAGATGAGCGGACAGCAGCCAAACAGCCAGCCGAGAAGAGAGGCAGTGACGATTGTGGTGAGGTGTGGGTTTACTGGAGTATTGACGTATTGCATTGAAAACCCACAATCAAAGAATCTAATGCCCCACGAGTCGGCCCGGTGCCAATTGCCAATTGGCAATTGCCACATCCATTGATCGTTCTCTGCTGATCTTCTCTTTTTGACCGCTGGCTCTGTCCTCCTTGTCGGTGTTTGGGTATTTCCCAGTGCAGATCTCCATGGCTGGTGCGGTGCGATCTCAGTCCCCAGTTATTTTGGAGATGGAACGGGTGGAACAGGGCTGGAGCAGCGGACGCGTCAGAGCAGCTACGGGGGCGGCGAAAAGTGCAATGGGCTCGGAACGCGCCGGCAAACACGATGGTGCTCTCAGAAGTCGCCAAACGGCCGCGGTTCAGCCGCCAGCGCCCCTTCCTCCGTCGCAGCCAGAGCCGTCCGGGGTCCGTGGGGCCCGGTCCAGTATTTTTTCGCGCGAATATTGTTAGGTCAGGGGAATTTGTTTCAGGTGGGAACTCAAAGTGGCCCCACCATCGGTGTCCTGCGTTAACAATGGGACACAACGAGGACGAGATGGCCGGGGCGATGGGTCTCGGCATGCACATGAGAAGAGGAGGAGAAGAAGCGGAAGGGAAGCGTAGACGAAGTCCGCCAGCCAGCGAGCGAGCCAGCGAAGGGCCGCGATGAGAAGCGATGAGCAGGCGGTGCCAGACGCCGGACGGCGCATTCCCCAGACTTCCACCACCAGGTTCCTAGGGGAAGCGAGGTCCATGAGCTATGGAGTTTATGAGCTATGGAGCTATGGAGCTTATGAGCTTATGAGCTTACGTGCTTACGTGCTTATGAGCTTACGAGCTTACGTGCTTATGCTTACGAGCTTACAATAAAGCTAGGGTATGAAGCCTCCTTGATGAATTGTAGGTGAAACATTAGTAGTCCCAGCAGTGCAATTCGTGGAGGATATTATGGAATGTGCGGAGTGGATTTGGTGTGATCGGCCGATTGCTGGCTGCAGCGATGCCTTGGCCATTGCTTGGATGGAGCTGCCTGGACTATAGATACCGAAGCCATTGTGCGCTCTATTGAGCATTGACCCTGGATTGTCGTCTGGGGCCTTTGTTGTGGAGCATTGCCCCACGATTGTTGACTCAGGAACCACCGTTTCGCGGTGACAGAAAAGACAAAGAAGACAAAGAAGTAGGGATACAAACATATAATAATATACACAGATAAATACAGATATACATAACTCACAGATATACAGATAAATACATAACTCACAGATATATGCACAATACAGATATATACATAACTCACAGATATACAGATACTATACACAGATGTATACATAACTCACAGATATATACAGAGACCCACACACAATATACAGATATATACAGAGACCCACACACAATATACAGATATATACAGATATATACATAACTCACAGATATATGCACAATACAGATATATACAGATATGTGCACAATACAGATATATACGATATGTGCACAATACAGATACATGATACCAACACACTAGAACACTAGTCACAGTAGATAGTAGTCACACTTCCACTTCCACTTCCACTTCCACTCCACTCCACCACTCCACTCCACCACTCCACTCTCAATCTGCGCTTAACTCCTTCCTCCTTCTCTCCCCACACATGCCTGGTCCTGCCTCCCGCGGTGCGCTCTCGCGAGGCAGCACGCTGCCTCCCCCGGCAGCCCCAGTGCCGTTGCTGTGCTGCCATCGGCTGCCTCGCCGTTTGTCTTGTCGTTCATTCATGGCCCTTCACACGACACCGGGACCGGCCCCCACGCACTCCCACACCCAACCACCAGCCCGCCAGCCCGTCACCTAACCATCACCCCTCCATTCACCCCCTCTATGTCCCTCGCTCTCCCTCTCTTCTCTCCTCTTGTCTCTCCACCCACCCACTCGCCTATCGTGCCGTGAGATTGTCCGCACTTTTGCACCCACCTCCACCCAGACAGGCAACCCAAACAACAGTGTTTCAGGTGTTTACCCGCAAATGCGCATCCGCCGCAACAATGCGATTCCACGGCGACAGCCTGGCACTGGCATTCGGGGGCGTGCTGGTGGCGGCACCCCACGGTCTAGACCCCTCCACCCGCGTGTGGCCCGGTGCAGCTGGCGAGCCGGGGCGCTGCTGGCGGGGCGCCCCAGGGAGGTGGTGGGGCCGGGTCGCCAGGGGGCCACACCCGCGGGTTTGTGGCGTGTTTTACATTCAAGATCTGAAACACCGACAAAACCACACACTTAGGCCCACAGTATTTAAACCCACGCCAACGGCCCCAGGGTTTGACCGGTTTCATTTGCGAATTTGATGAGAGTTTGAGAACCAACTCGAAACACCCGGCCTGCTTGTTTGACACCCCCAGACTGCCCCCACGTCCTCTCCTTCCCTCTCCCCACCGCTGCCCGTATCGCCATCATCACACGCTCGTTCCATGTCCTCCAAGCTCAAGGTCAAGTTCGACGACGACCACTCGTCCTCGTCGGAAGACATCAAGGAGTCGCTTCGACTAATCGAAGACCTCAAGTTCTTCCTCGCCACCGCCCCCGCAAACTGGCAGGAAAACCAGGTCATCCGCCGCTACTACCTCAACCACGACGAGGGCTTTGTCCTGTGTGTGTTCTGGAACAACCTCTACTTCATCACCGGCACCGACATCGTGCGCTGCATCGTGTACAAGTTCAACCACTTTGGCCGCAAGATCATCGACCGCAAGAAGTTCGAGGAGGGCATCTTCTCCGACTTGCGCAATCTCAAGTGTGACACCGACGCCATCTTGGAGCCGCCCCGTCTGGAGTTCTTGGAGTTCCTCTTCAAAAACCTGTGTCTCCGCACCCAGAAAAAACAGAAGGTGTTCTACTGGTTCAATGTGCCCCACGACAAGCTCATGGCCGATGCGCTTGAGCGCGACCTCAAGAAGGAGAAGCTAGGCCAGAGCCCCACCACCGTGGCCCACAAGGAGCCGGCCAAGTCGTTCAAGTACGACGAGAACTCCAACCTCTTCACCCAATTGACCGAACACATCGATCTGCAGAAGAAATTGGCCGACGACTCGCCCCACACCTACAACCCCGACCCCCTGCAACCACATCAGCACCAACACCATCAACAACATCAACAACACCATCAACAACTCCACCACACAGCGGGCCAGAACGCTCCCTACAAGTCCGCCTCCGCAGTGCCGCCCTCACTAGCCGCCGCCAGGGGCGGCCCCGACAAGGACCTGGAGTCCTACGGCTTCTTGAACCACGACACCCCGGCCCAGTACCGCGCCAACAGCGACTACGAGGACGACTTCCCCCTCGACTACTTCGACCCCAACGAGGCGGTTTCCGAGGAGTACATCAACTTGGACCCCAACTACCACCACCTCAACGACGACAACTACGAGTCCATTGTCGACCCCTCGGTGTTTATCCAGCCCAACTTGGCCATCTCGTCCGCCACCGCCAACCAGGTCGCCTACAACGACGAGTACCTCATTGAGCAGACCCAGCCATTGAAGACGCCGCTTCCCCCCATGTCCACCACCACGCTCCTCCAGACCGCCAGTGCCTCCGCCGCCAACAAGTCCAAGTACGGGCCCATTCCCTCTGCATCCGACGAGTTCTTCCCTGCATTCCAGCCCCCGCCATTGTCGGCCAAGTACCAGACCACCTTCGCCCGCCACGGCACCACGCCGTTGACCGCGTCGTTCCCCCAGTCCGTCACCCTGCAGCCCCATTACGGCGACCATTCCGTGCAGCCCGTGTCGTACTACCAGCACCAGGTCGAGGGGCCCTTGTACAATTACGTGCGCCACGAGCCGGAATACTGGGGCCAGCCTCCCCCCAGTGCCGTCTACGCTGCCACTCCCATGGACCAGATGGTCCAGGTGCCCGTGCACCTGCCCTACGTGATCATGAACGAGGAGTATGTCCCCAACAACAACGTGTATCCCATGCAACAGTACGGAAACACCTTGATCTACCCGTCTGCTGCGCAGAACCGGCAGCAGGCGCACATGCTCAAGAACAAGCGCCACTTGTACCAGAGCAAGGGCGGCATTTCCAAGCCCGACATCGATTCAAGACAATCCCGGAATCCCGCATATACTTCTTCGCTCGATGAAGTGATTAATTCCAGTGCTACGAAGGTAATGAACTTAAGAAAGGATGATGACCATTTAAAAACGGCAGAAGTCACCGAACAGATAATACAGACACCACCACCATCCACCAGTAGTCAGGCTCAAAAATAGACTCATTAATGACTAATTATTTCCATCCAATTATAGACTTTGATTTCATCTTCGCGAAGCATTCGTGTTCTCTTCTTCATCCATGTATTTTTGATCTAGTATCTGTCGTTTAATTAAATGATGCTAACTAGTGTAGAGAGTTGTGAGGGGGTATGCAGTGATCCGTATATTAATGTTCTTAGATTCGTTAAAATGATCTAAATACTTCCACTTCGATTTTCATCAAAGTTTAGACCTCGTTAAAAATGATCTAATACTAATAATTTCTGGGTACATATTTGATCTAATTTGTATATAATAGAACTTAAACTTGTACTATCCACTCTAGTTTATGTTCAAGACGTTCTTAGATCTGGTTTAAATAAATCTCCCAATACTAGTAATTCCGAATAATTATGCATCCATTTTTGTTGATCCTATATTTCTACGCATACAACTCTGGTATTTTCCGTACTAATTATAACCAAGTTGATCTTAAATCTCGCTTAAATACATGTTCTCATACTAGTATTTTCCGGTCACTCATGCACCCATACATTGATTTTATTTGTCTATAGTAAAACTAACACTGGTACTTGCCACATATTGATCAACCATGTGCGATCCTAGGTATCCTTAATTTTTGACTCATTTAGTTCTCCGGTCATTTATTCGTAACTATAAAACTCAATAAGTTTTTGTTGGGTGAGGGAAAGCTTTTGGAAGATGCCCTCCATGGTATTTTTACCATCTCCCCTGTCAGCATGATTATTCGATACTCTCGACGACTTGAGCAAGATACTGTAAGTAATGATGGCTTCCCGCCGGACATCAACAGACTCGCTATTCATGAATTTGCAGATCGCCTGATCAACCAGTACAATAAGCGCATCACTGATAGAAATGCAAGATGCCAATAATTTAGTCAAAGTTGTCATCACGAAAAGAAGCACTCTCTTTGGATCATCTATCTTAGACAGCGTTAATGCCCCAAGCACGTATCCGAATAGCTCTTGACTGGAATAGAGCCCTGTGAGCATTTCATCTATTGTTTCAGAACATGCATGTACCAATTCTCCACTCATATTGGGAATTTGGTTGAGATTCAACAACGTAGTCCAGAGAGTATTCAAGTTTAGGCTGTATCTATTGACAAGAAGTTGCTTTACAAGAATTACTCCGCTTAAAACACTGGACTCAGTGAGATTTTTGTACTTAAACAAGTCCCAGAGTGCATTCTCCAACGTATCCTTACCTTGACTTTCGAAGTATGCACGGAACTCCAGATCTGAAGTCTCAAGATTCTGCAAGTAGTGTAAAGCATTGATGAAATCATGTCCATCAAAACCTTTAGACAGGATACTAGAACATATCTTCTTGAAATTTTCAATTGGAACATCTTCGAAATCTTCACTCAAGCTTTCCACAGATTGCTTCGCCACTTGGAAATTGAACCAGTTCAATTCATTGTAGTTGTACTCACGTATCTTTTGTGGAGATCCTTTGACGTCCTCAAATATGCTAATTTGCTTGTTTTTTCCTGAAATGGAATTCAAAGGATCCATTTTTTCAATAAACTTTTGAACTGGATCCTTTTCTAATTCTGCTGTTAATGTAACTTGAGCAAAATCATCCACCAATTCGATAGATTGATCACTCTCAATCTTCGAAAACAAGTTGAATTTTCTTAATTCTTTGCTAGATTTGTCCACAAATATGTTGTCATCAAGATTAGTGGGATCATTGGAAAAGTGGAACTCCTCCTCAAGAGATTGCGACTTTTCTTCACGAGTATGCATAGATAAATCCTCTTGATCCTTATCCCCATCTATATCCATCCCCTCTTCTTCAACAACATCAAATTCTGGTTGCTTATTAATATCAGGTAAAATCTCTTTAGCAGCAGGCTCTTGTTGTATTTCTCTTGATTCCAGGACAGGTTCCGAATGCATATCAGGCTTGAGTGCATCAATTTTGGGTAAACTTGAAAATTCTTGATTGGGTTTCACAACGGGCATGATCATAGTGAAGTCAGTAGTGAGTTTCACTGGGGAAAACTTGTCGATATTTCCACGATGATTAACTTGTGTCAATTCAAACAATGAGCCTAAATGACCAACAACATTGGTTTGCGTGTGCATGGAAGAGCGATCATTTCCAATGATTAGGTCCACCTCTTCTCTTGTGCTAACATCAACCAAGTCAAGTTCAGAATTGAACAAAACTGGATTGATGGAATGTAATTTAGTGATAAGCTCAGAAAAGATCGGGTATACTTCAGTAGATTGCAACAAACTCACTAACTCGAGCAAATTCGAGGTAAGCCTCAGAAAATTGCTATCACTTATTGGAATTCGGTCAAGTCCCATGATCAAAAATGAGACGGCCGATTTAATAATGGTTGATTTGAACCTAATAATTTGAATGGCCAATTCATCATCATCCAAAATATTTGAAGTGCTGATAGAATAAGACAAAAGCTTGGAGATGGTATTATAGATCTGTGCTGCATCAACTAACGAAATGATCATTTCCGTTTTCTTCTCAGTAAAAGGTTCAATAATAATACAACAAGTCCTTAAGAAATCTTCTACTTCAAAGAAGTTAAACGACTTTCTGAATAGACTATCAGCCGACAAAAATAACGGGGTTAAAAGAAAAGGGTCTCGAACTGAAATTTTTCTTAAATGATGGTTAACTTCAAGTGACAAGTCTTCTCCACCTAAAATTGCATACTTAAGCAAATTAATTCCTTCTTCTATTAAATTAGTTTGATTTGAGGACAAAAATTTTAGAATAGGATCCTTTTGCTTATCAAATGAGATGCTTGCTGGAGCTGGTGATTTTTCAATTGTGGCTTCTTTCCGTTGAATCTTTGGTATGGGCTTTGGATCCACAAGCACACTTGGAACTGCTTCAGATTTAAGCTTTGGTTCAATTTGTTTTGATCGAAGATGTGATCTTTCAGTTGGGGTGGCAGATCTAGAAATTGATCTAGGATGATTCGATGCATTGGAAAAGCTTCTTTTGGGAATACCTAATTTCAGGGTTTTGCTTGTACTTCTTGAATCATGAGAGCTATTGCTCGCGGTAGAAACACCACTAGCAGATCTTGATGATGGTCTCGAGTTTATGGCAGCTTCCTTTTGTTTTAACTTTAAGTCTTTGTTGTGTTGGATAATGGAATCTTTGATAGAAGATCTGGACTTTTTTGGCACAAGAGATTGTTTTGAGCTCAAATGGGAAGTTTGAGGTTTAGATCTCTCTAAATTCTTCACAACATTAGGTTCCAATTTTGTCATCATTCGATCTGCTTCATCTGGAAATTTAGAAGAGAAAATCCAGAAAGTTTCTTTTCCAACCAGGCGTGCTGCAGGGTTGGGGTCCGAAAGTAATTTATGTACAATTTTGGAGGATTCAACTACTCCTGCGCCGGCAGTTGCATGCGAGGCAAGGAATGAATGTGTAGCATAAAACCTCAACAAGATTATCTGGAGCCAAACACCACTATACGTACGTGGCTGCACACTCTTTTCGTGTGCACAGACTGAAACTTTTTGAAGAATTCTATAATTGTATGAGCAACTTGTCAAAATCGCTGTAACTGCATGATTGGCATTCGTGGATGCAATAAGCTTTGTGGCAGAACAAAGTTTGATAAGGGAAGGCAAAAAGCATTCCACTAATGGGTCAAAGTGGGACTGCAATACAATAGCACATTCCTTAACCAAATAACAACCATGTGAACTCAACGTCGTTCTAAGGGTAGTGACAGCCTTATTGATTGCTTCAGACGCTTCCTTCAAGTATACAACAAGGTCTTCTTTGAAGTCAGATGGGGCATTTCCACGAATCAATGACCTCAATCTCAATATATTCTTTTCCCTAGTAGTCCAATTGAATTCTGTTTCCTTTCCATTGAACACCGTTAACACACTGTTGATAATGTCCTGTAGCTCGTGCGTACTGTGCACATTCAATGGAGAAATGGAAGGGTCAACCAAATACTTCGCCTTTGCAACTATAGCTTGGAGTTGTGTGTCAAGAACAATTTCATGCTCAGAATCATCAGGGTTTGACTTCGAATGCTCATGTTTTTCGGAAGTATGCAAAGAGGTAGAAGAATAGGCTGCTGGAGGAGAATATTGGGATGCTGTTACCAGGGCTGGGGACGGTACGGGCGCTGGAGATGTCTCTTTTTTGGTTGGCGCGTGCTGAGGTGTATGAGAGTTTTCTTCTTGAGTGGGTATTGAGGCTTCTGGCGCCAGTGACGTGACCGTTGGAGGGGCATGAAGAGGGGTATCGGTGACGCCACTGATGTCACGCATAATGTCGTTGATTAGGCGCATGGGCACGGCGTGGGATTCCAATATTTTGGTCAAATCGAACTTGTACAATCTGTTGTGGCGGAGAGTGTAGTAGTTGGAGAACAAGCTTCTGGCGGCGTCGATCAAGTCGGGGTGGCTTGTGGCGACACCAGACGCAAGGACCCGGGCAAGGGGGACGAGGAAAGGATCGAGTTTGAAATGCTGGTTTATGCTCATGACGATGTGTTCCAACCACATGATCGCCTCCAAAACGATGCTGGGGTTGCGGTGCTTCAAGGCGATTTCTGCCACGGACTCTTCCACCTTTTTGGGAGCACTGAACCAGTATGCCTCCAACGCCTTGCGGGCCGAACTGCGCGTGCTGGCCTTGGAGTCACCCAACCGGTTGATGATGATGGGAAGCACAAGAAAGCTCTGGCTCTTCAAGACTTCGCCCGATTTGTCTTGCATGCTTACACGCTTGACAAGATGTGAAAGCACGCTGAAACTGATGGTCAGGATGCCGAGATCAGGGATATCGACCGCGATGGCCAATGCCTCCACATATTTGGACACTTGGGAGATGTCCACCAAATCTTTCTTGACATGTGACTTGAGTTGCTGGATATGAAGGAGCTTGTCTTCATTGGACGTCTCCTTAGACGCCACCACCAGGAAGAGCTCATCTGCAGGGACAGCTACAGACATGGTGACTTTGGAGGTAGAGAAGGGTTGCAATGTTTATATGTTTGTTGATAGAGCGCGTAGGTCTGAAGTGGGTGCAGGAGTCGTATGTGCAGGTCCGATATTGAGGTGGAGTTAGTCAGTGAAGAGTCAGAGAAGAAGGTGGGGGAATGAGTGGAGGAGACAGGGAAGAGGAATAAGTGGGAATGAAAACTGAGTGAGGAATAAGGACCGAATGGGCATTTTGGACTATTTGTACCTTTTGTGTTTCTGTGTGTCTGGAGGATGTGTGGGCTCTGACTTTGTGCAATTCCAGGTCTCATATAATGATTTTAAGAGTCCAGAGCAATGTGCAGTATGTATAAATAGTGTAGGTGTACATTAATCTTACAGGTGTGTGTATTGTGGAATGTGTCAGAAGTGTGTGAGATGTCACCAGCAGAAGGGATATGTGAGAGATGTCACCAGCAGAAGGGATATGTGAGAGATGTCACTAGCTGTTTGAATGTAAGAGATGTCACTAGCTGTTTGAATGTAAGAGATCTCACTGGCAAATTCAATTGTAAGAGATGTCACTAGCAGATTGAGTGTAACAGATGTCACTGGCAAATTCAATTGTAAGAGATGTCACTGTCAAATTCAATTGTAAGAGATGTCATAACTCCAGGCAAGAATTGGACAGAGTTTCAGGAATGTGTCAGTATGGTTGTGGCATGTATATAGAATGCTATGAACTAAATGGGTATGTATATGGACACATCCGGAATGACACGTGAATGGCCCTAATGGCTTCACAGTTGGAAATGTGTGGTGTAGTGTATGAGGATAAGACACGTCAATTCGGATTAATGACGATTTCTTTGAATAGACCACATATGTATCTCCGAAGTAATGGTAAATGTGCTTGCGGTGTCAAAAATGCAAAGCTTCTGTACTTCTGTCGTGAACAACTGTCACTTTTTATTTTAGACCCTTGTGACTATTATTTACCAACCAAGAAAAATACCAAGATTCCGAAAGCACCGGCTGCAACTACCTTGCCCAACGCACCAGTCCCAGAGGCCTTAACTTCTGGCACATGGAAAGTAGCACGATTAATGGCACTCGCCTTGGCAGGCTCGGCAGCGGGCGACTCACGCACAGTGCCGTTTTCGTAGTGGTTTGAAATGTAAAGAATGTCCTGCTCCACTTCGTCCACCACCACGTTTTGAATATTTCCGAAAAAGTCGGTGAGACGGACCTCGTTGATGTTTCTCTTGAACAAGTCGGTACGAATTCCCACATGCGAGTGGATATTCTCGAAGGTGTACTCGTCAATCAACTTGTTCATGGTTTCCTTGGAGTTCTGCTTGAGCTTCTCGAGGTACTCCAAGGTGTAGTAGGTGAATCTGTCGATGACGGCCACTCCGATATCCATGTCGGAGTGGTGGGAGTAGGACGACTCGTCAAGTTTAGACGAACCCACGGCCAAGATGTTGGGAGAGTAGAATCTCTCGTACATGGTGTTGGCCTGACAGGTGTCAATCATGAAGAAGATCTCGTTGTACCGCTTCTTTTCGTGCATCTGGGCAAAGGCATCGGCAATGTCATAGGATCCAATCTCCTCGGCATCCTGGAACTTCAAGAACTCGTTGCCTCCGTGGCCAGTCAAGTAGATGAAGATGTTGGAGTTTTCGTCGGTCAAAAGACGCTTGGACCGGGGATGGTCGGGGTCCCACCGGTCGGTCAACAACCGCACAAAGTTCTCCACTGTCACTTCGTATCCACGGTAATCCACCTCGATCAGATCACCATACAAGTCAATCGCCTGGTTCATGTTATTGAAAACCGTTCCTGGGAACGCGTTTCTGGGGTTGCAAGCAATGTCATCTGACAACATCAAGATGATTTGGGAGTCTGGGATACCCAATCTCTTCACGGTTCTGTAGAGACTGAGCACATTGGCCATGTGTCTGTAATTGAACCAGAATCTGGAGGTCGAGACTAGCACTGCCCAGTTATTGGTGTGGTGCGAGTTGGAGATGACGGACTCGGCCTGATCCGTGTCCACGACCTGGACTCCGGCCACAGCCGTCAACAACGACGCCAACAACGACACTAGAAGGTAGAATTTCATGGAGGTTGCGTGTAGTGATGTGTTTAGTTGTTATTTGTAAGAATGAGTATTTGGGCGTGCGCGTATCGCTATCACAATCATAGAGACGACACCAAGGTTGAAGAAGAGGCAAGAAAAAGTGACAGAAAGTGACAGAAAAAGACAGAAAGTGAGAGAAAGTGAGAAAAACTGGAAATAGAAGAATTGCTGGTCAGATTTAATTGGGGTATTACTTTGGGATTTTGCTATATAGGATAAGTATTTGGAATACTTTATGATCCCGACGTTAGAATTTTTTGCAGCTAAATTGTATGACATACGATGACTAGCATAAAAGAGGTGCATGTCAATCTCTCTGATGTGTCAAACAAATTTCCTAAACCATAACGGAGATGTGGTACTTTTTAGCTACAAATGGACTTCCTTTAGTTCGCAAGGCTTTTTGCAGTTATCTAGCATGAATTTATATGGGTATATTGTAAAAATCTATTCTTTAAGTCTATTATCAAGCTTCAGAAAAAAACTACATACATTGATTCTGGATTAATCTATTATATCCGCAAACTGCGAAATTCTAATTCACATTGGATGGATATAATCCACGTCTCTGTGATTTAGAGTATTGGTGGAAAATGGTGACATCCACTTTCACGTTGGAAATTTGGACAGTTGTTTGGAATTCCTTAACAATAAGTTTATATCAACTAATTTCTATAAATCAGTTCATCTCTTCTTTGTAATTTTCAAATTTGGTTCTTTGAGTAGCCTCGGGTCCTGCGATCTTCAGTAGTTGTTGCTGAACGTAGTATGATTTTGCAGAATATTTAAATGCAAAGAACATCTTACTTGCCTTGCTTATTGTGAAGTTCCTAACTTTCTCGGTCAATTTCTTTCTTAGAGCGGGGGTCAACTTATAGTATATCTTTATTTGGTCCAACATCTTTCGGTGGAGAGCTTCAAACTGCTTTTCTGTCAAACGTGGCTCTTGTTTGATTTCATAATTCCTGCCTCTCCAACGGGCTTTCATGGGGTTGCTCAGATGGTTTTCGAAGCGTTCTGCAACCTCAAGTAAAGAAGCAAGGTTAACGCTGGTGGAAATTTCTCCTAATGACGTATATCGGTGGCATCGGAAAGAGCTTGCCTTTAATTGCTCAATGCTGGCAAATTTTTTGAGTGAAAGCATCCAGGTTAAGGATTCCATGCGAAACCTCTCTATACTAAAGAACATGTCGTCATTGTATTGTGCACCCCAAGTATCAGCCCCAAGCCTGATCCAATCCATTTGAGCGTATTCAAAGGTATTTGAAACTACCTTGTAAACGTCGTATTTTTTCATTTCTTTCTCTTCAAAATCAAAAATATCTCTTGTCGAAACCCGAATATTCAATTTTTCCATGAGGTCATCAATTTCAAAGACTGACTTGCTTTTGGCCTTCATTTCTTCTAACTTTTGTGCTTGTACTTTCTCTCTTACTTCCTTTTCGTGTTTGGCTTCCTCCAAATCTAAGTTTTTCTTGTCTTTAAGCAATGCTTCCCAGTTTTTACCTTCAATATCGTGATCATTAGGAAGGGAAAATAATACTGGGACCGATTGAACGCCTCTTATTCCATCACCAGCAATATCAATAATATGGCAGTGTGTCTTTCCTTTGTGCAATCTGAGGCCTCTGCCTATCATCTGTGCCAACAAAACTCTGGATCTGGTTGGTCGAGCAAGAAAAACCGAGTCAATGTTGGGAATATCCGTCCCTTCGGTGAATACTTGCACGTTACAGAGCACATGTATTCTTCCATTTCTGAAGTCGTCCAATATTTCCCTCCTGTCGTGCTTATTTGTCTCAGAAGTAACATACTGAGCATTGACTCCCTCTTCTTGTAAAACGCCACACAAGGTCTTGCAATGGTTGATGTCAACACAGAATATTATTGTTGACTTGAGCGAAAACTCCTTCTTGAGTTTGATGTAAGATAATGCCACTTTCGTGTTGACGTCGGCAGTGTTCATTACTGTGGAAAGCTGGTTGATCTGGTAGTCGTCCATCCTCAACTTGACATTCTCCAAATCCACCTTTATATTCACGGAGGAGAACATCACATCCACAAGTTCCTTACACTGAATCATGGTACGAAGGTCTCGTTCGTACACGATTTTGTCAAATATTGTCCCCAAGTCGTCACCATCACTCCGTTCCATTGTAGCCGTGAATCCGACCACATAGATCTCCAGGTCGGGCTTGTCAGCCCCAAAATGGCGTAGCACTTTTGTCCAGGAATTGGCGGTAGCATGGTGGCACTCGTCCAAAATGATAGCTTTGAACTCGTTGGGATTGTACTGTTCGAGTCTGGTGCCTCTGATCAAAGTAGGGATCGAAGCCACGATGATCTCCCCGTCCTTCGTGGGCTTCAGGGTCCTCATGTCGATTTCTACCTTAACATCTGGATAGGTGTTTTGAATGGTAGCGTGCGTTTGGTCGACCAATTCTTGCTTGTGGGCAAGAACCAAGGTCTTTTTTCCTCTGGAGGGCGACAGCGGCGTCAAACGGGGTATCAAATGGGTGAAAACGACCGTTTTTCCTCCACCTGTGGCCATGACCACAGCGGATCTTCGAATGCCCGAATTGGCGGCAGAAAGCACCGATTCAATGGCTTCAACTTGGTAATCACGCAACTTCATTTCTCTTAGAGGCAAAAGAGGACCTGTTCTATTTTCCGTAGCCAACATTCTCCAATAGGACAGTGGCACTCTGCGGCTTATGGAAGGCCGTCGGATTCTAGACTTGGGGATGGAGACAAACATAGACGAGATGAAGTCATTGGCCACCACTTGCAGCTTGGATTGACGGATAATGCTCGGCTACAAGTCTACTCGTATTGAACGGGAACAGGTGTGATGAGTATTGACTTTAGCCAGAATGATAAGTTGTGCTTAAATGATATGTTGTGCTTAAATGATATGTTGTTAGACTAAGACGTTTTTAGAGACGCGAATTACACACAAGAATAAGTGAGAACAGAAGGAATGAGAGAGAAACGATACAGTATAACAAGAGTTCCAGAATACTCAATCTTGAAGAAATCGGGGACTTCGACAGGCGAAGAATCAAACGAGGCTTTGCCCCCTGTTAACAGTGTGCATTTTCATCTTGTGATTTTCCTCCAGCCAACTCCTAGTTCTAACATATTACTGCTGCTTTCAATCAGCTATATTACATGTATTGTATTAGACAATTCTAACTCTTCAAGATATCAACGCGGGCCCGCTTGAATACATTATGGTAGTAGGTTTCCGAACCTTCTTCAATGGGCTCGATATTATCTTCCTCCAGTGCATCTGGTGCATTTATCGTGAACACTCCGTAGGTTCCCTGGGCTCCTCTTGAGAAATAACCCGGGTTTATCACCACCACTCCCTTCACCACCTTGACAAACGACTTCAACTTCGAAGGTGCAATGAGAATATCGGGCAAAGAGTCTCCTAGTTCTGTAAGACCCAAGTAAGGCACTTCAAGTGCAGATCCACCCACAGTGATATTGACCACGTCGTTGGACATGGGGCCGCCTTGAATAAAGGAACGGTCTGCCTTCGCCTCAATTCCCATATTTAACCGTTTTACTGAACCTGGAAAGAACGGGTAGTATCTTCTTTGCTCAAAAATATGATTGGATATTCTCTCGAACCGATTGTTCAACGCACCAACATTGGGGTTGGAAGGATCCACCTGGTTGACATCTCTCAAATCCTCAAAAATGTCCATGTTGGAGCACCCAACTAATATTTCATTAATAGCAAAACTAGAGGGGTTGGGAAACACCTTGATGTTTTTGGGGAGTCCAAACTTCTTTCTGTCAAATGCATCTTGCGGATACGAACAGTGCTTGACACAAGTGTCATTTAAGCTCGGTATCAAAATCACTTCAATATTCGAATCGATCTTGCGAAGAATAGGAGTGATGATGGCTTTGAATAAATCATCCAATGTCTTGGGTGGCTGCTTACCCTCAGGAAGGGTGAAATCACCGCTCGAAATGGCTTGGTTGGTGATGTCCAAAAATGGTCCGAGAAGAATAACAACGTTAGGCTTAATTTCTTGGTTAATAGTTTCGGTCAATTCGGAAAGTTTTTGGTAATCCAAACTCTTGGAATCGGAGAATGGTCCTGAAGCCACCAAGATCTTGGTCTGGGCATTTCCCAGTGCTTCACGATACTGCTCGAGCTCCTCTCTGGGAGTGACTGGCAAGCCGAGAGAAGGAGGAGTCAATATTTCTTCAGCAATAAACGCAGAACCGGTGGGATTCTTACCTTTAAAAGTGACAATTTGGCCTGGAAAGAGAGAGAATTCTTTCAAGTGACTCAAGTCGAGTCTGACTCTTTGTCCAATTCCCGAGAAACGAGAAGTTTCCAAGAACAAGGACGACTTGTTCGGAGTGTAATTCAATGAAGTATCGTCCATAGGAGAGTCTGGAACGATTCTGCCGGTACACAATATGAACGTCTGAGAACTCATGCATGGGTTACCCACCGGGATATCCAGAGACTCGAACAATTGAGCATAGGAGTCGATTTGGTCATCGAGAACATCGGCTGCTTCCAACAACTTCATGGCCATGGTCCGGAACTTGAACTTGGCACCATCGAAGTTGGACGCCAACTTGACTGTGGCACTTTCGTTATCGTGTCTGACCTCAATCAGCGGATTCAAGGTCTCGAGCACACTGTTGGAATTGACTGGTTTCTTGATGGGGGACGAAGACTGGAGAGTTTCGTTAGCAGTGTCGTAGTTGGCGACGGGGGATGATAAATATGTGGGTTTCAAAGCAGATGAAGGGTCATTGACCTTTCTCCGTTTGAGATTAGGCGTAGAAGGTACGGTAGGACTGGAGGTAGCAGGTGCACTGGATCTCATCTTCGGCTTCAATTTCATGGTCCCTGACTGCATGTCCCGGGACTTCTTGATGGTGGGAGTCGACTTGGAAATCGAGTTCTGCAATTCTTCCTGAAACCGATCAAGATTGGCTTCTGTCAAGGGCAAGTCATCATCCATCTTGGTCACATTAAACGTCTCCCATTTGATGTAGAGATCCTCAGCAGAAACGTTGAAAATTTCCATAAACTTGCCAAGTTTGCCCCATACCCCAATGTGGGCAACATCCACCGGACCGAACTTGGATTCTAGCTCCTTTCTGGTTCTTTCTTCAAGTGACATGGTGATGATAAGACGCGTACGCGTGTTGGACTTAAATGGGGTTGATTACGTAAGAAGACCATCGCCAATATCGATGTAGTCTGTTTGGGTTATGGGACGCATAGGTAATTTTACAGATACGGATAGGACTACTGGAAGCGTATGATTAAAGAGAAATTGATCAAATAGAGAATTGCAATTATTTGAAAGAACAGTTTATTTGGAGAATAACTATAAGAATTAAACAGTGACTACGTGCTCTTTTCTTCCAGAACTTTTGAGAATATCAACTTAAGAGAAATACTGAAATTAGGACTTGAAGAATATATGAACTACTTGAAGAATATATGAACTGATGAGGTCAATATCCTGAATTAATTTTAATTTTGGATAATTAATTCGGAGGAGCTAACCACATTGAATAGTGTGCGAAGGAGTTAACCACATTGAAATATACAGAAAAATTCAATTCTTGGGCATCGAGTTAAACTGTAGATTTAGACCAAACATAATTATATTACTCGTGGCTGTAATCATAAAGCATGTGGCTGTTAATTATATTTCACCTAGTAGTATTCAAGCAATATTATTATGATACACTTTTCAGTACTTCAATTATACTTCACCTAGTAGAATTATTTATTCATGCATCACTAGATGGAAACACTAGCTGCAAATATGACACACCTAATGCATTTGCTAAATCCAAAGATCCAAGCTAACTTTAACAATTGCCACATTTATACCTATCTACTCCTACCAAGGGTGATTCCACATACATCATCTCTCTAGTTGCGAACCAGTTGATGCAAACGTTAATTGGATTAAATACAAGATTTAAAAATTGGAGGGCCGTGACTGTGCTGACTGGCTTCTTAAGCGGAATCTTCGGTCTTCTCTTCGACCTTCTCTTCCTTCTTCACCTCGGCCTTTTCCTCGGCCTTTTCCTCGGACTTCTCCTCGGCCTTTTCCTCGGACTTTTCCTCGGACTTCTCTTCAGACTTCTCCTCGGCCTTGTCCTCGGACTCCTCTCTGATCTCGTCCTTCTGCTTGTTCTCCTTCTTTCCCTTCTTCTGCTTCTTGCCGCCCTTGTCGTTGAAACTGTTGCGTCTCTTACCCACCTCGTTGACTCCGAATCTCTTTCCGCTCTCCCTCATTTCCTGGAAGGTCAACAACGACATCTTCTTCAACACGGTCTTCTTATCAATGCTCTCGTCGTCAGCCGCCACCGAACCCTCGGGGTAACTCAAGGTCAAGTTGTTCAACAAGAACTCGGCGTCCTCCTGCGACTTGAGCTCCACATCAACCACACCAAAGAACTCTCTCTTGGCTCTGGACTTAACTCTACGGATGGAGTTGACGTCCTTGTTCTGGGGGAACTGCTCGGCAATCTTGGCAAAGAAAACCTCCAAGTCCTCTTGAGTCACCTCCTTGGGGAAGCCCTCGATGTGCACAGTGTTTTTCTTTCTGATGTTCTTCAACTCGTTGAACTCCTTCAAAGGCTCGATTCTGCTGACCATGTCCTCGTTGGCAGACAACTTCAAGAACGAAGATTCCTTCAAGGCCGCAATCACACGGTCCTCAGGGCGGTACTGTCTCATTCTGCCGAAGGTCAAGATGGTCTTCAATTCGACCCAGCCATCGTTGGCGGCGTAGATCTTCCACAAAAACTTGTCGGTTTGCAAGTTGCTGTCGGAGAAGTAGAACTCGACTTGCTTTCTGACTTTCTGCTCGAAGTCGTCGCCCTTGTAGATGGAATCAGTCATGACGGTGGTGGAGTGAAAAACGCTGAAGATGAGATGCTGGTGTAGTGTGGGTCACGTGACGCCGCACGTGACTCCCATGTTGTAGCCCCATCTTCTCTACTTCCTACTCATGTTCCGTTCCTTTATCCGTTCCATGTCCTCTTTGCCGGAAGTATCTGCCGCCCGCCAGCAAGAGCTCAAGCTTGCCTACGACGCGGTGCTACAAAAAGTCCGTCTGGTCCCTGCGCAGCGTCCAGTACGCTTGGTAGCGGTGTCCAAGCTCAAACCAGCATCAGACATCTTGGCCTTATACAACGAAGGGGTGCGCCATTTCGGTGAAAACTACGTGCAAGAGCTCATCTCCAAGGCCCGTGAGCTCCCCAAAGATATCAACTGGCACTTTATCGGCGGTCTTCAGACCGGAAAGTGTAAGGACTTGGCCCGTGACATAGAACACTTGTATGCGGTGGAAACCATTGATTCCTTGAAGAAGTGCAAGAAGTTGGACTCCACCAGAGTCACCCACAACGGCTCATCCATAAACATATATTTGCAAGTGAACACGTCGGGAGAAGACCAGAAATCCGGCTACTCTTTGGACGACCCGGAGTTGGAGCAGACAGTGGAATTCTTGACATCAGATGAATGCAAGACCTTGAAATTGCAAGGCTTGATGACTATTGGCTCGTTTTCCGAGTCGGTGGCAGAGGAAGACGAAAACAGCGACTTCAAGAGATTGGTCGAGGTCAGAGACAGACTCGAGGCCAAGTTCAACATCCAATTGGAACTCAGCATGGGCATGAGCAGTGACTTCGAACAAGCCATCAAGCAGGGCAGTTCCAGTGTTCGGGTCGGCACGGCCATCTTCGGCGTTCGTCCTCCAAGAAACTAAACAGCAAAGCAGCAGAAGCTGGATAATATAGTTTCACGAGACTTTCAACCCAAACATTACAATCGTATATCATTGAAAATTTTAATATTTCGAATAAATATTTACATCCGAATCGTGACTTTCAAAAAGTGTACTTCAAAAATACAAGGGTACAATTATAAAATACAAGGGTACAATTATAAAATACAAGGGTGCAATTATGGTACTGGCATATTGATTTAAATATGTAACAATTAATTTAATTTAACAAGTGTATTAGTCTAAAGTTGCGACTAGGAAGGAGCATATACAACTCAACTATCAAGTCATCTGCCATGATAGTCCACCACTCATATTTTCAAACAAGTTTTCGTGCCAACGCTTATTTCTTTCCCTTGAACAATTTCTTGATAGTAGATCTTCTGCTCATCTTACCACTGTTTACACTATTCGTAACACTGACGTCGTCTGATAAATCCTTAGCAGCGTCCTTGATTTCGCGCTTGGTTTTGCGTTCAGTGTCTTTTGCATTTTCTTCGAACTCCTTGGCTGAAGCTCTCAACTTTTCCTCAAACTCCTCGGCTGTGACATCATCTTCAAAGTCACGGGCAGATTGCTTGACATTGTTGGAAAAGTCGCCTGCAGCCTTGATGCTCTCGTCCGCAAAGAATGGCTTTTCTCCGAGGTCTGCATGTTCATTACCATCTATCGATGAGTAATGCTCTACGCCATCTGGGCCCTTGGTCTTGATAACACGGTCTCCCTTGTCGAGAACCTTTTCTAAAGAAGCCCTTTCAGCTTCCAACTCTGCTTGTTTTGACTTGAATAACTTTTGCTTTTCCTCTAAGGAATCTCTGAAGTCTTGATCCCTACTGGAAGGAAAGTTTTCAGCAGGAATGGCTGGCAGTTCATTTGCCGAAGTCTTGACAGATGGTGGTTTACTCACAGACTTGCGTCCTTTTTTGACTTGCTTGGGCGGAACCGCTGGGGCTGAAGCATCGACGGCTTTGGAGTAGTACTCACGTCTCAATTTGATGTCATTTTCAACAAAATCATTTTGCAATTCAGCTTCAGACTTGAACAAGCTGGAAGTTTTGGACAAAATATAGTACAAGATGAAGAATCCATGTTCTGAGGCAAAAAGAATCAAGATCAATTGGGTAGCACTTGAAATATGGGTACTGGCTTTGTCCAACGAAAATTGACCCAAACTCTTTGGAGGGGCAGTGCCGTGACGGTAGAAGGCAGTGACGATGGGAGAAACAATCGAGCCTAACCAAGTCAATCCAAATAACGCGATATCCCATGGATGAATCGAATCAACTCTCTGGTGAACAGTTGGTCTGAAGTAAATGCCACTGGACAACTTGAACAAGTCCAACTTGAATGTCAAAAGGTTGAAAATGATGGACACAAATGGAGCCAATGGCCACACGGGACCAAAAAGGATCAAGTATCCGTATTGGATGGCAAGTCCTCTGTAGTCGTCGTTGACATTGTACTCAGGTAAGGTCACGGCCTTGCGTACATTGTCCAACCAAGCCTTTTCGTCCTTCTTGTCTGCAATTGGAGCTTCTGGGGTCTTGGAAAGGAAGGACTTGACAAGGGTGATTGCTTTGGCAATAACCAAGGGCAAGACGTACTTGAGGATGAGTTGGATGACGGAGTTGGTGACAATGAAGTAGAAGAATTGGGCACTGAGTCTGTTCTGGTTGATCTTGAAGTTCTCTTGTCTCTTCAATTGGGTCACGTACTTGTAGTAGAAGCGGTCTTGATTGAACATGTCCGAGACGCTCTTGTGGATGTCGCCCAAGTGGACCTCGATCAAGTGGGCAAAAGGCAAGTAGATGAAGGAGGTGATGATCAACGGCATGTAACTGGTCAAGAAGTTCAACACGAACGTCTTGACCAACACCGAATTGTCACGGGTGTACTTGTTGTCGTGGTTTTCCCATGCAATCACGCCGTTGGCCACGATGTTGTACACGATGGACAAGATGGGCACGAACACCGAGATCAACACGGTGGGCAACAACGTCAACAAGATCTTGCCGGGACCGTCGTAGATTTCGGACAAGAAGATTTCCAACACGAAACAGCCCAATTGGTAGGCGACCAACACGGCGGTGAAGCCCAAGGCGATGGGGATGAAGGCCAATTGCTTGACGAATCTGACGCCGCCAACATTGGCAAACGCGGTCTTGGGGGTCTTGGGCTTGGACGTCTGCACATGGGCCACCTGGTCGGCGTCTTCTTCGACCAAGTGGGAGTTCTGGACTCCCCAGGAATTGGCCAACAACCGCAGCTTTCTGGCCCACGCGGTGATGAACACAATGCCCCACGCCAAGTTGGCAAAGGCGTAGGTCAACAGGAACGACGTGCCCTTTTTGTAGTAGGACACCACGCCGAACACGGCCAAGTACGCGAGCCACTCGGAGTAGAACTTGGCGAACTCGAAGTAGAGCGCCACACTGACGCCGTAGGTGTCCTTAAGCGCCTCGGTGGACCACTTGGCCAGCGAAAGCACGTCTCTGGCGACGTGGGCCACGGGCTGGGGGTCCAAACGGCCGGCCACGGGCACAATGGCGGCAACAGCCTTCCATTGGCCTTTTCCAGGGACGATTTCCAACCCTCCTGAGCTCTTGCTCAGGGTGAGATAGCCGTACACGATGCGGGCCCGGTCAGCAGGGGAGTCGTTTTTGGAGGTGACGCCGAACTCGAAGCTGTGGAGGGTGTCGTTCTGGGCCAATTGGAGGAACTTGTCGTGCAATTTGGCAAACACAAGCACCGATCCGGGTGCTGGACGGGTCTGGGTGGTGAAGCCGTTGGCCCCTAAGTATTTGACGAGGGAGGCTGCTTCGGGGCTGGAAGAATGGCTGGAAGAAGACGCATTGGCAGGCGGTGCCGGTTCGAGGACCAGGACGACGAAGTCTGCATTGAAGGCCTGGATGGACATGGCAGGGAAAGGGGAAGAAGAAGAAAAGAGGGAGGTGGTGAAATTCCAGAAGGTGTTGCGGAAGTGTTGCGGAAGTGTTGCGGAGCAAGTCGCGGTAGCAGAACGGAGTGACGTCTGTGGCAGTCGCGGTGGCAGTCGCGGTGTGTCGCGGTGGGTGGCGGTGGCCCATGAAAACTAGGTGCAAATAGCGGGTGTCACGAGGCGTGGCTAGGCAGAGCGTAGGGGAAATGGGGCGGGCTAGGGAGGTACAGTGACAGAAAGAAGGATGCTAGGAGCGATGGTATGACATATTATGACGATTGTAGCATGTAGATTATGATTATGATTATGATTATGATTATGATTATGATTATGATTATGATAATGATTATGATTATGATCATGATAATTAAGATTATTATGGATATGAACATACTGATTCATGCCGTGAACGTCAGTATTGAAGTAGTCTGCTGTGATGAGTTTAGTGTGGATCGATGTGCGATGGGCAGTGCGGCAATGGTTTAAGAAGGGTTGCGTAAGGTCTGGGCCGTGCGCAGAGTAAGATCTAGGCATAACTGACAACCGAACCACCCGAATGGAGAGTGAAGATCACTATGATCAATAAGAGCATAAATGAGTATTCAAATGGATGTAAATGATTCCAATGGATGTAAATGATATTCCAATGGATGTAAATGATTCAAATGTATGTAAATGATTCAAATGGATGTAAATGATATTCCAATGGATGTAAATGATATTCCAATGGATGTATTAATTGCATTTAATTGCTTTATTATCTTAGACTGAGCACTAGCGGTGAGTGGGCCAAGATGGGAAGTGGCGAAAACGAGATTTCTGGCAGAAGTACAGGCGATGGTGTGAGACACGGTGACGGCTCATCGACACATTGCGACGTAGCCTTCACCGGAGACGTAGCCTTCACCGGGGACGTGGCCTTCACCGTGTGCGTTTGTATTGAATGCGCACACGGCGGTGTCAGAGTGAGGGTAGGCGACGGAATCACCGAGCTGGCAGGAGTGCGACTTTGGTAGTTTTGCGCCTGTCGTGATAGCCAAGACGAGGGACCTATTCCAGCAAAAGGCGAAAGTGTAGGGCTGGATAAGGTGCAGAAACTGGGATCCAAGTCTGTGTGGGGGTTGCACGAAGGGGTGGGGGTTTGGGGAAGCGTGGGAGACGGCGGACGTGAGATTGGCGTGGGTGCAAATTGGAAGCTGTGTCCCAACTTCTTGGGGGGTGAGGCCATGGCAGGAGATGGAGAAAGCAACGGGGACTTCTGAAGCGAAGGCGGAGGAAGCATCGACTGCACTGGAGCATAGAGGGTCGAGGTGGTGGGCACTGCATGCGAATGGGCCGAACGGGGCCGCCGTGAGGACTTTGTCACAGGCACCGGCTGGGCCAGGACCTGATTCAAAGTGTAGAGCGCAGGGGAACGGAGAAGGCCCATGGTAATAGTGGTGGCTATTGGGCGAATAGTGGACGGTGCTGTCGGGCGAATAGTGGTGGCTATTGGGTCCTTCTGCAAACGTGGATCGCTCCATATATATGAGAGTGTGGCGGTGGTGGTTCGTAACTAGCTGCGTGGTTACTTAGTGACGGGCTGACTCGTTGGGGAATAATTCAAGGCAAAGGCTAAATCGTCAGGGTCTTGTCATCGTCGTCTCGCTGTGCTTGCTGTAGGGGATGAAATAATTCTACGAAACCTGTGAAAATTGATACTTCAAGAACAGTGGACTCTCACGGACTCTGTTTAATTGTCTACAATCACTAATGTTCCTATGTCTTTTGGTTGATTGATGTGGTTCTGCCCTGTCTGAATCAATTCTTTTCACCGCGTTTGGCAGCTGGCTCGAAGCCTCCGTCCAGGAACGAGGCTATCATATTTCACCTAACAATACCCATCGTTTGTGCGGTTTCAGGTCAATGCTATCGTACATGTAAAGCCTCTAAAATTTATCTCGACTGGGGGTTCTATCGGTGGATTTACTGCATCTTCCCTTTACTATGGGTAGAGACACCATTTCCAACGAAAAAAATTGCCTAAGCCAGCAGAAGCCTCCATACCTGTCGCCAGGTGGAATGCCGCTATTAGCTACCTTGGGTTCTAGACGAGGTGCTAGCGAGTATTTGGTGCTTTGCCTTTACGACTAAGGCCTCCTGTTAGCCTATTGTTCTATTGTTCTATTGCATTCAACGCTGTGCTCCAACTGTCTTATTATTTCTGGATATGTCTAGCCGTCTCTACATCGCAGACTATGTGGACTGTCATAGACAGAGGTGAGAATGAGAATAAGGTCAAGCTGAAATTATCCAAGTCGCCTACTGGCCAAGGTGCACACTACTGGTCAATGTGCATATATGCGCTACAGTTCAACGTGCACACTTTCGCTTACAGTTGAATTTATCCCGGTGTTGTCTAGAGAAGCATGGATGCTTAGGTCTTCATCGCGTTACCAGGTGGTAGCCGCATGTCACAATATCAGGGCCATATTTCACCACAGCTGTAATCATACGATTATTTAGACCAGCATTTCTCTCGTTATCGAGTTTCTTCTATTTTTCAACCATTTTCCACGTCTCGCTACCGCTGGTTATTCTACTTGCTATTATTTTCTCACTCTTCTCTCACTATTTCATCTGTCCTGTCGCGAACTCTAATCTAATCTATACAAAGTGTTCTGCGTCTGGATTGTGGTTGGCTATTGTGAAGAATTCACGGGAATATCTGCTGATAGTCTGGACATTGTGCTTATACGCGGATATTTGTGTAATTGCCACATCTCGTGTTCGTCTTGTTTTTACCTTTAGAGTTAAAGGTTCTCTCTATTGTTTTGCAGTGGTCATTCCTCCACATTTCTGTGGTGCTTATCTGAATGACCTCTGCACGTGTGACAGTATATATATAGCAGTAAATCGTCACCATTTACTTTCTCATGTCTACCATTTATTCTTAAGCTTTTCTATCTATTCATTTATTCTTCAATGACTTTATCATCGTACTACCTTTCATTCCCTAATAATACTAACTGACCAGGTGCACCTCCTTGGTCGCAAAATCCCCACACTTTCCACTGTTCCCATTTCACTGCTCTATTCACTATTCCCATTTCACTATTCCATTCACTATTCCCATTTCACTGTTCCCATTTCACTGTTCCATTTGACTGTTCCAGACCAGCGTAGGTACGGGCCATTCCAGACCAGCATCTCCATCCTTCACCGAGACCTTCTCCGTACCAGTATCCGCATATATTATGATTCTACGTTTGTCCCATGATCTGTGTCAATAGTATTCATGCCAGCTATTTGCCTCTTTTATGAGTTGTGCCAGAATGAACTTATTTTTGTCATCTAAATTCGTGCTTAATGTTCCAGTATGCCCAGTCGCCCCTTTTTGTCCTGCCATAGTCCCGTCCCCCTTGCTTTTGTCCCCTGTCCCTACCTACAACCTCCAATCTCAAAGACCCCAGTCCTCATCGCCAGTATCCACTCCTACTTTTATGTTTTCAGCCATGTCCTAGAACTTCACCTTATTGCATCTTGCCGTTTTTATTTTGTTCCTTTCGCCTTATGCCATAGTTCCGGTTATTTCCTTGTTTTTGTCGGCTTTCATTTCTTCATCTTTGCATTGCTCCACCACTAGAAATATGTCCAATCTTCTTCATTGCGCCAAATTTTATTTCTTTGCCCGATTTAATAGTGTTTTGTTTTCTAATCATGGTCTGCCCGTAATAAAGAGTGAATCAATGGCGATGCTGGTCTGAGAACTTCCGCTTATTCTGGTCTAGGACTTTCAAGTGTGAACATCTAATTATTATTACTAACAATATTTACTAACTACTTAGCAGAATTAATACCTTTAAAGAAGTACTAACATTTAACACCTTATATATTTGCAACTTCAATTATTTTTGCATTCATCTCAGTGTAAATCGCTATAGAATATTCTTGTGTTGTTTCATCTTAATTGTAACTATACCGTTTAGGAAGGAAATTTTTCAGTATTCATCCACTTTCAATGTTCTGAAAAATGGAAAGTCAATCAGTGTTAACTTTAGATGAGCTACATGAATGGTGTCACTTCCACCGGTGTCACTTCGTTCCACTGCTCTACATATATGTCTACATATATTACATTCATTCATGAAGCTAAACAATCATTCACCAATCAACGTAAGCTTTACCGACTACTCTGAACACTCTGATTCTTCCACTCTTCAACTCTCCGAGCTTATAGCTTTCCTTCTTAACGTGGCCAGCCAGATCCAGTTCAATAACCTTGAATTTATCCTTCTTTGGATCAAACTCGTAAATGATACTGACGTAACTGTCATTGGGTCCATTACCTTCTCCCAAGACGGTGGATTTATTGCCAATAATTCCCTTATGGCTCACAAACTTTGCGTTCTTCATCCACAATATATCACCAGCCTTAATTTCATCAATCTTGGCCACATTCGTGTTGTTCGCATTCTTGTAAATAGTTACTCCGAAGGATTTCTGACCAATTGGCTTGACGACGTTAGAACCTAACGCTTCCAAAACAACAGAAACAACATTGTCGTTAATCTTGGTATTGATCAAAGAGGCGGCTTTGGAAACTATAGGGTTTCCAAAAGCACGATGGTATTTATCCAACAAGTCCTTTCTAATAATAGGAATGGGCTTGACAAAATGTCTAACAAGGTGAATGGTAGATCTAGGATCTTCTGATTCGTACTCCAATTCAAACACCAATTGAGACAAATCGTAAAACAAAACGTAGTAATCGCGGTAGTTGACGGTTCTTTCACCTCTCTTTTTAATCTGATTTGATTCAATTTCGAAAATTAAATCAAGCCCAATTCTTCCAGCAAGAGACTCTGGTAACTCTCCTCTTAGCCACCAGTTTGAAGTTCCATCTATATTCGCAAGTTCATATTCTAATTCTCCAACTGCCAATTCTGCTTGTGATTGCTCTTGTCCGTTTCTTTCTCTAAGTGATCTAGATCTTGATACTGAATCCACGGAATTTCTCTTTTTTGTTGATCCAATGGATGCTCCCGTGGATGTTCTTCCCAATGAAATACCAGTAGAGGTTCTGCTGAGAGTAGTATGTTCACTTATGTCAGTGGTCGCGCGCTTGGGAGGATTTCCATGAGGAATCGCAGGTGGAGGGTTTGAGGATGGAATTGGTGGAGGGAAGTCTGCAAATGTTTGGGCTCTACCTGGTGCCTGGTTAAATTGCTCATCGTCGGATGATTCCTCGTCGTTGTCAAAAGTGGGAGGAGAAGTAAGAGGAATGGGAGGTGGTGCTGGATGGTCATGGGACAATTCATCGCCCTTCAAAGTTGACGTGGAAATTGGAGGAACTTCAGTTGGAACAGGAGGTGGTCTAGATACTTCACTGGGAGTTTGCTGTGGAATTGGAGGAATTGGAGGAATTGGAACAGAGCGTGGAGGAGGAGACAGGGCAGAGATGGGAGTAGAGTCATGGCCCTGACCTGGAATTGGGGGTGGTTGTCTAGTTGTAGTTTCTTGTCCGGGAATTGGAGGTGGTAGTCTAGTCGTTGGGTCTTGTCCGGGAATTGGTGGAGGTGGTCTTGATGTTATTGGCTCTTCACTAAGTCTTGTGGGCTTGGCTAAGTCAGACAAGTCTTCATCGGCTTCGTATCCGGGTGCCTCAACATCCAAGGCATTCTTAGTTAAATCAAGCTTAACGTCGTCGTTCGGAGCATCAAATCCACCATCAGCCATCAAAGTTGGAGGAGACAAAGGCTTAACGGAAGGTGGAATAGTTGGCAAGGCCCCAGCTTCAGGAAATCTGGAATCAGACTCAGTGGGTTCATCATCCTCAGCTAATGAAGAGTCCTCCGAGATGTGTGCTTCCACTTTTGCAGGAAGTTCTTTTTCGGTTTCATCCGAATCTTTCTCGTTCCTCAATTCCTTAGGAGGGATGGGATTTCCGACAGGAATGATTGGAACTGCTCGAGGTAATTCGACAGCGTCTTCAGCAGGAATTTCCTCCTTCTTGGCCACTGGTTCTGATTCTTCGATTTCCTTGACATCTTTCTTGGTTGCTGGTGGTTTCTTAGGGGCAGGGGCACCAAATGGCGAGGCCATGCCCATCATACCAAACATATTTCTGCCACCGGAAATCTTGGCCATTCTCTCTACCAATTTTCTTCTCTTTAACTCCTCGTCGTCCTCTTCTCCCTCTTCATTTTCCTGTTCTTCTTCGTCCTCTTCGACGGCATCTTCCTCGGCTTGTTCGGGGACATCTTCGAATTCGTCCACCTTTCGACTGCCTGCTGTATGTGTGTGTTCAATTGGAGATGGAATGGTCTCGGAACCTCTACGGGAAAGAGGCTTGGGGGCATGAGAGTGCTCAGAAGCTTGGGACTCCAAAGATCTTCTTCCCACGGGTTCTTCGGCTTCGTCTCCGTCGGAGTCTGCGGCAGGAGCAGCTGCTGCTGCTTCTGCTGCTTCCTCCTTCTTCAATCTCGCCTTCTCTTTTTCTTCGCTCAATTTCTTTCTTCTTTCCTCTTGCTTCTTCAAGGCCGCAGCCTCTCTTTCGGCCTCCTCGGCCTGGCGCTTCTGTAAGAGAGCAATGCGTTCCTTCAAGCTGACTTTGGGCTCGTCCACCTGCTCCTCCGTGACAGTGGTGCCCTTGACCACCTCTGTGTCCTTGGGAGCCTCGTTGTGGGCGTGGCCAATGATGTTGTAGTCGTCTCTGGGAGTCACCTTGGGAACATACGACGACTTGCCGGTGCCCAAGAACTGCTTCTTGATGCCGTAGGGGTCGTTGACCTTCTGGCCTATCAATGCCGGCTTGGGAACGTGGGAAGATTCCGCCTTGGGCTGTGGCACTGCCACTGGCGCCACTGGCGCGGGCACTTCCTTGGCTGCTTGGGAGGGTGGCAATTGGGCCACTGGATCGGATTCCGGCTCGGATTCGACTTCTGGCTCGGATTCGGGCGCCTGAGGCACACTTGAATCTACTGTCTTGGATGTTTCGGGCTCCTCTGCCGCTATAGGCTCAGGGGCCTTTGGGGCCGGACGAGACCGAGGAGCAGCAGGCTCCTTGATCAATTCCACGAAGTTCCGGGGAAACATGCCGCTGCGGCCGTCCAACGTGCCGGAGTACCACTCGTCGTCCTCGATTTCTGTCACGGTGATGACCTGGTCCACGTCGAAGGGCAAATCATCCTCGAAGTCGGATTTGTACTGGAACAACGCCTTGACTCTGAAGGGAAGTTTCGGGTCTGACATGGAGAGCGTGGGGTGTGGGGGTAATTGCAGACGGTGATTGGACAGGGCCGGTGCAAAGTGCAAAGAAAAGGGCAATTGGGTGCAATTGGACTGGGGTGAAAGGAGGAAGGGAGTAGCGTTTAGGTCACGGTCGTTGCTTTAGGGGCAGCACCGGTGCGCGCACGCCCCAGTATGGATACAAGGTGGAGTGAGCAGACGTCACGACTACTCCGTGTACTACTCTCTTGTGTGGCCCGTTTTGCCATGTCCCGCCTGCATTCCACCGTGGCCATCACGGACCAGATGCTAGCCTCGTTTCGGGCCAAAAAGCGCCTCGATTACCACCAGGGCGCGTCCATTACCTCGCTAGACTACGACGATTCGGGCCAGTACTTGATCTCGGCAGGCATCGACAAAACCGTCCAATTGTACGACATCCATCGTGGAACCGGCATCAAGGAGATCAAGTCCCAGAAATACGGCGCCCATTTGGCCCGCTTCACCCACCAGGGCCTCCAGTACGTGCATGCCTCCACGCCTTCACAAGCGGCCGAGGTGGACCACGCCATCCGGTACTCGGACCTCTCAAACAACCAGTACATCCGCTACTTCAAGGGCCACAAGGAGCAGGTGACGTGCATCGAGGTCCATCCCGTGGAAAACACCTTCTTGAGTGCCAGCATAGACTTCACCGTCAAGTTGTGGGACTTGCGTGCCTCTGCCCCCACGGGCAATTTGGAGGTATCGCTGGAGTCGGTGGTCGCCTACGATCCCCAAGGCATGGTTTTTGCAGTAGGAACCGCCGCCTCGGGCTCCATCTGCATGTATGACACGGCTCACTTCGACAAGGCTCCGTTTTTGCAGGTGCAAATCCCCTCCTCCAAGTCGTGGAACAAAATCGAATTCTCCAACAACGGCAAGCTCTTGTTGGTCTCCACCAACGGGCCGGAAAACTACGTGCTAGACGCGTTCCTGGGCCAGATCTTGACCATACTAGACACTCAGAGTACATCCACCGAGTTCCGCTACCCGTCGACTGGAAACTCGACGTTTTCTCCCGATGGAAAGTTTGTTTTGGTGGGCTCCTCCAACCGTAAAGTGCATGTGTTCGATTTGAACCAAATCAAGTGTACTGACGGCAATGTGCACGAGGTAAGGGCAGGAGCCAATCCCCCCAGAATCACTCCTTTCGAAAGCTTGGACACCCAAGGCTCAATTCCCAAGAACATTGCATTCGACCCCAAATTGTTCACGTTTGCTACTGCAGACACCACGGTGACCCTCTGGCTGCCGTCGGTGTCAAAGTAGGGACCATACAGTGTGAATAAAATGTCTAGGTCATAATAAGAATCGAATCGACCTAAAAGACCATATGCTCTAATGGATACTTCTCTGCAGAGACTGTCAATCGGAGTTTCCAACCGGCGTTTTGCATACTGGGAAACCTTCTCCTACATCACCACTAAAAGAGGCTACTCGGGTTAGCATATTGTAACATTAAATAATCTCCATAGAAAGCAAACACTTTAATTCCTCTCTCGTCGTAGATTCCACTAACAACGTAATAAACAGTCAGATGGTGATTTCAGCCAGGTGGTGATTTATTCAATCACGTATAAATAGTCCAATGTTACCATTAACAATAAATTCAAACCATAGGTCTCTACTTTTCTTACCTTCTTTCATGCGCGATGATGTAAAGTTCACTGACAATATACTATTCTGTAATGATACGAAACATCGGTACCACGCTCTTACAGTGGAATTCCATTCGATATGGAGGGTCGAAATGGTTGAGACGATTGTCTGGATCGACTGTAATGCATCTGTCATTTAAAATGCCCCAATCTATGGCAGATTTTCTCGAAAAGTCAAAGGACCAAAAGGTCATCTCCATCCACAAATCCACCACAAGTAACGCTATTTGGGAAAATAAGACGAGAAATGACGTTCAAACCGATAAAAAGTGTCCCACATTATCCGAATTTCACAATACAGGCCCTAGCTTTGCAAATCATGGCGATTTCTTGAAGATGTCTTCCATTCCAGTTCATACCCGGCACGACAAATTGCCTCAAACACCCACCGATATAAAGGGGGTGGATGAAGCAGTCTACCAGCATATGCGAAAGCCCAAAGTTAGCAAGTCAATTCCTCGTGTTCTTCAAAATGGATATTTCAGTCTTAAGTTCTTTCCAAAGGATCACCATGTGTCCAAATTTCGCAAGTCCAACGTGGCCTACACCTTCAGTAATAGAGGAGGATTCAAGTTGAACGATAAGAGCTTGGAGGACAGTTTGAACCGCTACAAGGGTAAGTACCGCAGTTTGAATTTCTTCAGAGAGAACCTCCAGCCATTAAACACGGCATTCGGAAGAACGACATATCGGAAATTCATAAAGAGATGCTTGTTCGAATCACTTCAAAAGCATGTGAAGACCCCCAAGGACATTCAGATGGTTGCTGGTGTGTTCAGATTTATGTTCAATTTAGTACCAAATTCGGCTGAAGAGCATGAAATGTTACAAAAAGAAATGGATAAGTGTGTCCAAAAGATATTGACTCCGGGTTTTCAACAAGAACTCGCTAGGGCAACTTCTACGCAAAACGCTATGATGAAGAGAGATATAGAACAATTGGCTAAAAGCGTTTCCAAGTTCAACACTTTGCATGAATGGAAAGTTCCGGGTTATTATCCCAAGTTTCCATTCTGGAAGGATAATATCTGAGTTTTTTAACATTCTACTTGCATATTCAACATGCCTTCCAACATGAGGTAATGGTATTAATGTCCCCTGGACATCTCACGATTAATGATACATGTACATATTTAACTATCTTGGCTGATTTTCGCCCATGAAGGAACTGTAGTTTGAAATGAAAAGCCTTCGGTGCCACTGGAGGTGTATTTGTACGAGTGGAGCCAAATTCCCAGTCCAGTCATATCCTTATCTGTGTCAAACAAATTGCGGTGGCATTCGTCACAGACTTGGTTGTGGTGCAGTTTAAGTTGAGCAAGCATGTCCTGTCTCATATTCTGCAATTTGGTTACCAATGCCTTGAAGTGTTTGTCGTTTTTCCAATTTGTCAACTCGTAGAGATCAATGCACTCTTTGGATTCTGCAACAGAAAGGTCCACTACCTGGAACACTGAAAACTGGGGATACTTATGAAATACCCGAGCGTACAATTGCTTCTCGATTTGACTGTTGAGAACATTGACTTCATGGTTGGGGAGTGATTCCAAAACAGGGTTATAAATGTAGTCGTTGGCAATGGGATATCCCATGTTTCTCAAGTGAATCCGGATTTGGTGCATTCTGCCGGTCAACGGCCGGCAAAGCACCACGCTTTGGTCGGTTTTGGGACAGTAGTCGACCCTTTTGAACACTGTGGTGGAGTTCACGGGTAACATTTCCGCATTCAATGGCTTGATATACCCACCGGTGGAGTTCAACGAAAAGATGGGACAATTGACCATCACTTCATGGGCTGGAAATTCGCCTTGCACCCGGGCAAAGTATTCCTTTCGACTCGGATTCTTTTTGCTCTGGACTATCGCCAGATACTTGGCGCCTGCCTCTTTGGTCTTCCCCATAATCAATATACCTGAGGTAACCTTATCGAGGCGATGACATGGCCACACATTCTCCAAGTTGTGCTCGTATTTGCAGATTTCCGTGATAGAGTTGTAGAAATAGTTCGACGTGGGGTGTGTAGGGATTCCCGTGGGTTTGTTTAGCACAAGTATTTCGTCATTCTCGTAGACTACTTCCATGCTTCTATTTCCGGCCACTTCTCCAGCAGGAACACTGGGTTCGTGCATATGTTTGGAATTGAAAATCATGTCAAATCGCTCAGTCTTGCGATTTCGAAGGGCCTCGAGCCCTTCGATCTTGACTGGACCTCCTTTGCGTCCATAATTGCTCAACACATAGATATGGTTCAGTGCTAAGTCTAGCTCGATGATCTGAGGTTTCTCGCCAAACTCGGAGCTGTAAATTTCAACAAGGGTTTTTCCGACCCATCGAGGCTTGACGTGCGTCTGGTACACAAAGCGGTAGGGTATCACCTTGCGGAGTCCATTTTCGAACTTGTACCGACTCATGGTTGTGGAGCTGGTGTAGAACGGATTTGGCTATGTGGTCACGTGCGCGATGAGCTGGCTGTACTAATGGGAGTAACGGGAACGTTGCAACTCGTGTTTGACCGTTGAGTGGAAGACATCCCGACGTGTATAATGTAGGTGGGGTCTATATGCACTAGCTAATCAAAAGGGTTACACGGCTCTCTTCTCTGATGTCTCCAAATATCCTACTGGACATTTCTGGACATTTCTGGTTGTCCAGGTGCGGTACATTCTGCGATTTTCATTCCTGCAACAAGATGCCCAGATCTACAGAAAATATTGTCATTAAGCTCGGTATTGTTCGTTCAAAATGGCTGGCTAGAATAATTGCAATTAGGATGAATAATTGCAATTAAAGGATGAATAATTTTAATTAAACTGATGGCCAGCACTTCTGTCTGCTGTGTAATTACTTGCTACAGAAAAAAGTTGAGAATTGGAACCTTGGGCTGCGAAATCGCAAAACTTGAAAGCAAGCAACTAGATTTACAACTAGGATTATGCAACAAATTATACAAAAGATTATACAACTGGTATTATTCAAGAAGGATTAGCTAGACAAGGATTATACAAGAAGAATTAGCTAGACGATGATTATACAAGAAGGATTAGCTAGACAATGATTATACAAGAAGAATTAGCTAGCAACAACATTATACAACTATTAACACTATGATTGGCTGAACATGGATTATGCTATCTAGACCACCAAGACTTAATAAATTCTCACCTTAAAGGAAGTCGCTTTTCCCTTAAAATCAAGCGTCAGTCCGTTGACTGTAGTCATTATGCGTTTCTCTCCACTTCTCCTTCTACATTCGTCCTGATATTATTTATAATGATACAAGCTCTAAGACGAGAGGGGCAATACGTTCTGCAGGTTATAGCCAATAACATTACCTGGAGGGTCGTATTCACACACCACGTACAAGCCCCAGTTCTCCGCCTGGCAGTTCTTGTAGGCACAGCCCACCGAGGTGGTGCCCTTCCACACCACCTGGGTGAAATGGTCGTAGGAGTTGGCGGCCTGGTAGTTGTAGGAGTCGCCTTCGTCGTACCATGCCTTGACGGATTCGGGGCCCGAGCTGAAGCCTGCAGCAAGGTTCTCACCAAAAGGTCCGTGGGTATGCGTCAAAACACCCGAGCAATCGTAGTTGTCGGCGTTGTTCTGGGCGTATTGGTATGCCTGGTCGTTCCAGGTCAAGGGCGCCACGCCGTGCTGGGCTCGGTACTGGTTGTGGGCCTGCAAGATCTGCTGGGCAAACTGGGGGTCCGAGCCTCCCACGGGCGAGCTCGAGGGAGTGGACGACTTGGTGGAGGTAGCGAGGGTATTGGGCACGTAGGCGGCCGAGGAGGGGGCCGTGGACGTGGTGCTGGTGGCAGCAGAGGTGTAGGCAGGGGCGGGCTTGGACGCGGTGGCGGGCTTGGGGTTGCCAAGTCCGAAGTACGAGAGCCACTTGCTCAAGTTGTTGGTGAGCAACTGGTCCAAGCTGAAGCCGGTGTTGTCGATGTCGTTGGAGTTTTGGCTGGAGGAGGCGGCAGGGGCAGGTGCTGGTGCTGCTGGTGCTGCTGGTGCTGGGGCAGCAGGAGCAGCTGGCGAGACAGTGGGCGCAGGAGCGTAGGGATTGTAGGGCGAGCCGTCGTCGTTGAGGAGCTCGGTGGCAGTCTGGTAGACAGTCACCACCACTGGAGCAGGAGCGGCGTTGACAAGGGTCATCAAGGACACCAAGGCAGAGACCGCAGCCACCGAAGTTTTGCTGGACACCATTTTCTAGGAGAGGGAAAACAAAGAGAGATATCTGCAACCGAAGAAGAAAGCGAAAGGCGTGGAATATATACTGGCTAGGGCTTACCCTTATGACCCATTTGGGAGTAGCTGCAAAAACTGGCCTGGCACCCATTGCCTAATGCGGACACGAAATGGGGCTCTTGCCCGATGCGGAAATACCTTGGTGTTGCCCGATGCGGAAGGCGGCGGGCTGGAACTAGAGGCCCAGTTGGAAGAAGAGCCAACAGAGGAGCAGCAGTAAGGCCTTGTTGTGGGGGCCACAGGCCGTCGGTTGCACTCGATAGTTTGGGAAGTCGGTGCCAGCAAAGTGGTACCCAGATATACATCATATTATTAGGGGATACACTGCACCGACCTCGGCTCCAACCCCCAGCTCCGTGGTCGTTTTCCACATTCTGAAAGCTCTCGGTGCCTTCGGCAGTATTTTTTGCAGAAATTACCGTGCTGGGTTAAGATCTCGATTTGCGGCCGCAAAGCTTCTCCAGTGTCGGTCTGGTGATTTTCTGGCCTCCACTTCCGCATTGGAAAAAGAAAACGGCTCACCAAGTGAAGACAGCTACATGCACGTTTAGCTCTTGCTTGGATGGGGCTCATAAGGGTGTTTCCTTCTCTGGCAGTAGTGGTGTCTTAGGCCCGACGTATCGACCCGTCCATCGGCCCTTGGCTTGACGCACCTCGCCAAATAGAACAGTGTGGGGCCAGCAGATCGCAGTGGATGCTACTTGTGATATTCCTGATGAGGAAGTGGTTTGAGTGTAGTTAAGTTGTCTAGCCTAAAGATTGGCCAGGGGTGAATGTGCCTGTGGAAGGAGTTCTCTGAAACATTGCCAGAGTGAGCACCAATCTACCAGTGGTCGCACATTATTTGTGGTTTGATCAAACCACAAATGGTGATGAATTAAACCTAGATAATATTTTCACAATTTCGCATTTTTCACACTTTTTCAATACGATAATTCTAAATTCTAATAATTGTAAGAATTTCAATTGAATAATTCAGTAATTCTAATAATTCAATGATTCAGTAATTCTAATAATCAGTAATTCTAATAATTCAGTAAATCTAATAATCAGTAAATCTAAATTCTAATAATTCAACAATTCTAATAATTCAATGATTCAATAATTCAGTAAATCTAATAATTTAATAAATCTAATAATTCAATAAATCTAATAATTCAATAAATCTAATAATTCAATAAATCTAATAATTCAATAAATCTAATAATTCAATATATCCAATAAATCCAATCAATCCAATAATACCTTCTGTACAAGTGGGTGTGTCTCACAGGTTGGAGATGTCCACCAGTGATATTCATACTACCATTTGGGTTTATGTAGCTACGAGCTTGGAGAATGCAATGTAAATTTACTTCGAAGTTAGAACTTTCCTTCAAAAATCTCTTTCAACGAGCCGGCAATAACCTCGGCAATACCACCACCTGTACACCTGACCACAATATCAAAGGCTCTGCCAATGTTATCCACACTCTTGATAGTGGTCAAAAGGCCGTAGTTGGACTTTTGTGTGTGAAGAATTCCTCCTCCCATCACCATAATTCCGTTTTCAAAATCATCGGGTGTAGCATGGACAACGGAAAATCCCAACCGTGAAAGCAACCGCACGATGTTGGAACTGCTATGTCTGTGTGGAACCTCAACCCTGACTATGTGCTCTCCTTGCTGTGTTCCTAAATGCTCGCCAATCTGCAACCACCGCTTCTTAAAATCTTCTAAAGTATTCAACGAAGTGGACGACAACGTCTTCAATAAAGGAACTGGGATCTTGAGAAATAATTGATTAAATGAGCCACCACAATTGAACTTGATAGACAAGATTGGACTCTGATTATTTTCAATCACATCTCTCACTTTGACTTCCAAATCCATTGAGGATTTATCAACAATTGTAGCCTCGGGCAACTGCTTAAAGTTGAGCAAATAGCGAGGATCTTCATCACCCGCCAAACTTTCCAAATTTAAAATTGTAAACCCAGTGATATCTGTACCAGCAGTCTTTGCCGAATTATTTATAATCACAAATTTGATGACGAAAGTATTCTGATTTTTAATTATTCTGTAAGTAAGCTTAACCAATTGATTTTCGAAAAAGATACCTGCATCATAATGCAACATTCTGTGGAACCCTGAGTACCAGTTTGGTGTAAGAATTGTGCGTGATTCTTCAAATGGATTGGAATCATCGTCAGATTTGGAAGACTTTGCTCCATTTTCATTTTGTTCCTTTGTGCCTGGAAGTGGGACTGGGGCCTTTCCTGATCTAGGCATATTTTTTGCAGCAACATGGGAGTTGGACTTGTTTCTTCCAACAATATGATTCATACTTCCAATCCTGTTCATCAAAGGACTCTCAGTATTTACATAAACAGGAAATGCTTTGATAAGTTGGCCGTTGACTTTGGAGTTGGGCTGCGTAACCAATTTAAAATATTCAGTTGCTCTGGTTTGAATTTCCAAATCCAAGGACAGTGATTCGATGTCAAATAAATCCACAACGTCGGGGACAAATGGTTCGTCATTATATTTTAACAGTAATTTTAAAAATGCAGTTAATAACATGGCTCTAGTGAGCAATGAAACCTTGAAATAAGAATTATAAAGGATTTTGAATTGCGATTCAATTGACAAATCAGGAAGATCCTTTACTGAAGCGCCATATTCACCAAGAACAAATGCTGCAACCTTAATTAAATTTTCAGAAAGTCCCACAACAGGCAGTGGTTTTCCACGGAAGTTGGACGGAGAGGGTGGATTCCTTAACAAGTTCACTACCAACTTGCACGATTTCGGTTGCAAATCTTCGTTGTTAACAACAATTTGCACGATTCTTTCCCAGACTTCATTTCCTATGTAACTAACTCCATTGGAGTTAGATCCACCTCCAATTGAGAGAAGTTTCAACATTATCGTCACATACCAAGTCGAGTCAGTTGCAAAGTTTTCAGCTAAAATTGCGATTTTTATAGCCAAGTCTGATTTCAACGAGAAGTCTGCAAAAGGAAAGAAATCAAGTAGTTGCCCTATGACCATATTGCACGTTTCAGTGTTACAGACAGTGTATATCAAATCCAATGATTTTCTCTTGACGGAAATGTCCTTGTCGTATAACAAGTTAAAGATTGTGGGCAAGTTTTCGTCGAACTGTTTTAGACTGATTGAGGAAACAAAACTCGTGTTCAGCCTGGCAGTCAATTTGATAAGCGCATCCAATGATAAGTATTTGGTGTTGGTATCATGCGATGCCAATAAGGTAACTAATGCAGCAATGGCCCCGTTGATTGCATCATTGGACGCGTTTAAAAAGACAGCCAAAGATACAGCTTGGAAAAGAATTGAGCTTTGGGAATTCCTGTTGGGTAAACCACTAACAGGCTTGGATGCATTTTGGATAGACCTGGCTATTACTCTTCTCAAGTTGGCTAGGGTCTGTTCATCGATATCTGCCACGGTGAAGGCGGACCTATTATTGGTTATATCTGCAAGGAAAAATCCTTCGATCAACTGGAATAATTTGACAATGAGCCACGGGGCGGGAGACTTGTAATAGTAGTATTGTTCGGGACAATTTTCATCTATAACTAGGGCCACCAAACGATTGGCTACCAGGGGAAGCACAGACTTGACGATTTGGGGTTTGAATCTCATACAGTAATGGACGAGAGAAACACTGGAAATAACCACGCCGAAGTCTTCACTTTCGACAAGTTGAAGGAGTCGAGGGATCCAATTATTGTGGGAGATGATCACGTCTGGGTACAACTTGAGCAATGTCAAAAGAGCAATTGACGACTTCTTCTTGATGAGACTATTTTTGATGGGAGAAGTACAGTAGGAGTAGACAATGTCGATCAATTCCAACCATTGAGGCGCGTTTTCGTCGGATTCCTTGATCTTGACGGGAAACACGCCTTTGCCCAAATCATTGATATTGAAGTTGGAAGCAATAAACTGGATGGCCAAGCAGTTGATGTCCTCGTCATTTGAGCTCAAGTCCTTGATGAGGTTTGCCTGGATCGAGTCCAAGAGCCAGTTTAGGTATTCTTTCTTGGTGTCGTGCTTGTGCTTATCATAGCCCGAGAGAATGGACACGGATAAATACCCCAATTGCTTCTCGGAGTAGACCGATGAATTCAAAAGCAGGTATGCCTCACGTAAGCCCAACTCGGTGATTTCCGAATATCCCAACAAATAGATGTAGATGAGCTTGCAGATGTACTTCTTCTTTTGGTAGCCATTCAAGTTGGTGTTGAACTTGCTGTGGATGTTGTTGATCTCGAGGTTGATTCTTTTGTTTGCCTCAGATAAATCTTTGGAGTTGCGCAAGTCAAGGATGAACAGGTTCAATCCTTTCATTGGTTGCGGCATCTTGGAGGCAGAGACGGACGGATCAAGTAGGCACAGTTGTTCTGGTGGGTGTTGTGGAGTACCGAGATCGTGTGTCACGTGACCTCGGAGGTGCCGGTAGGACACGGGATGCCCTTGGGGTGGTTCTGGGGCCGTCAGGGGGCAGAGAACATGTGGGCAGGCTACGGAGGAGACGGGGAGGGTTCTGGCCAAGTTCGGAGCCAAGATGGACCAGATTGCTGGAATTAAGTGCTTCTGAATAAAATCATGGGTAAATAATTAAAGCACGCCAAGGGGCGGCAAAAAGCGCCCATTGGGGTGAAAAATCAATTCCAGAACGGTGTCACAGACGTCCCCGAGCGGTTTAGCCGGCCAACAGACTGAAATAGGGAATCCAGAGGTGCCCAGCGTGAACTGAGACGAGACAGGTCTTGCAAAACAAGCGAGGCATTTTGGGGCCGCGAACCATCGGAACAGCTCAAAAGAGTGGGGGACTCGGAGGCCGCAGCAAGGGGAAGCCGACAATGACGTTCCCAAGCCCTAGACGGCAGACAAGCCTCCTCCACAGGGCAAGCAGCCAGGGTTGTAGTCACGTGATCTCTGGCACGTGATAGCCTGTCGTGCGCACACCTCGCGCACTCCCATTGGCCAGTCGCCTCCGACCGGTCTACCTGTAAAAATTCAACACCACCATCCAATCAATCTCCAACCATGTCTTCTGTTGCTAAGAGTGCCACCACCAAGTTGAACTGGGCCAAGGTCATCACCTCTTTGGGCTTGACCGGCTCCACCGCCTCCTCATTGACTGCTTTCAAGAAGAGATTCGACGAGGCCAAGAAGGAGAACTTGTCCTTGAAGGACCAATCCACCCAGGTCGACTTCGAGCACTACAGATCCGTGTTGAAGAACACCAAGGTCATCAGCGAGATCGAGAAGGCCGTGTCGTCCTTTTCGCCCGCTTCATACGACGTTTCCAAGAGCTTGAAGAACATCGAGCTCTTCGAGGAGAAGGCCATTGAGAACGCCCAGGCCACGCAGAAGTCGGTCGAGGAAGAGATCACCAAGTTGCAAGCCACCCTCAAGGACATCGAGGGTGCCAGACCATTCGACCAATTGACTGTCGAGGACGTTGCCAAGGCCAGACCCGACTTGGACGAGAAGGTCACCTACATGGTCAAGAACGGTAAGTGGGATGTTCCAGGCTACAAGGAGAAGTTTGGTGACTTGACTGTTATGTAAGCATGTATGAATACACTAGAGATTTGAAGCGTGTAGGAGGTGATTGGAGAGTTGAAAAGTGATAGGAGAGGTGAGTGAAGTGCACAGATAAAAATTAGTATAGACTAAAGTTAGATAAAGTGTGATGAAATCTAGATGAAGTTAAATGATGAAATCTAGATCAAGTAAAATTGTGATAATATTGAAGACTAGATGTAGTTTGATTTTTATGAGATTGAAGCTTGATGAGGTTGAAGCTGTACATAATATTTTTGTTATGTTTATATGTTATGTTTATTCTATTATGCGTAGACTATGGTTAAGCGAGATAATGCATCACTGCAAATAAGTACCATATGGAACCATTGCTTTGATATACGAGAATGTCTTCAATGCAGCCAGCCTTTAGCTCTTTGATTTGGACTAGTGACTGGGATGAAGTCAATAGAATATGCAATTGAATGGGCAAATTTCCAATTAAGGATTCCGCCTATTGAACTTGGTATTAAGATTTGTGTTCTATAATCTTGATCGTAGTATTTCAGTCTCTCAATTGAGCTGAATTTGTAGTATCAGTTGTGGTAGATTGTTTTTGCGATGTAATCAAGCGTGTTGTAGGACAATCACTGAGGCACGTTGCCCAATTATTAGGCCAAGAATTTGGCCTGTAGAGTGCAAGATGAGAATTTCAATGGTGGACGCCAGTATTGATTTGAATTTTGTGCCTGTTGCAATTTCTGAATATTAATTGGAACATCTCCAAATTACTCTGGGTAGGATTCTCATGCAGATAATCTCAGAAATTGACGAATTTCTGGGCTATAATTCTAATGCAATAATTTCCAAACTGTCTCCTTCTGGAAATATTATCCATTTTAGCGTGAATTTTCATGGGAGTGAATCTGCTTGTTATGCTAGTTAATTGATTTTCGAACGTATTTCCGTCTTCCACTTCCGTCAAATAGTAGAGTCTGCTATTTCTCTTGTCGGCACTGAAGTGATCTCTTTATCTATAGTCGCCTCCTTTTTCGACACTGAAGGAATCTCTTTATCTATAGTCTCCTCTGTCGGCACTGAAGTGATCTCTTTTTCATCTATACTGACCCATCTATTTCCATCGAATATTCGCCACTGTTCTCCACAATGAAGCAAATGGCCAAATCTCTTCAAAAACCCCGCTGGAAGGTAACTGACGGCCGAAACGCCCTCGAACGCGTCCACTGGCCGAAACGCAGAACTGTATCCCTTGTCCATGGCCACGTCGTAGGACGTGACCACCACGTTGCACTTATAGGTGGACCTTAACGAGTCCAACAATTCCCACAACTCGAGATAGAGCTGGTTCATGCTCTTGTGCTGGACAAGCCCAAATGTTCTGTAGTTGGCCTTGGTGATCATCTTGAGCTCCCAATGCAACACCGACAAGCAGTCGACCACAAGCGTGTGGAGAACGAGATCAGGGTACAACCGGGCGTGGTGAAGCTGTTCAAGGGTGTCAATGAGGTCGACGTAGTGTCGGGGCCGAGCCATGGCCAAACAGGCTGTTTTGACGCTAGGTCCACACGGCAAGACTAGCGTGTTGGACACGTCCAACAGCAGTAGAAAGCGGGCCCTTTGGACGGAATCGGCAAAGAACACACAACACGCGTCTGCACGAAGCAGAATTACCCCGGCTATCAGCGTTTCGTGCACAGGGAGGCGAAGCCAGTCGGCCAAACAGTGATGGGACATTTTCGCAAAAGGCGCAATCCTTCCAAAAAGCGATAACGAAAGTTGCCTCCATCTATTCTTTCTCCACAGAATGCCACAGGGAGGGATGCCTCCATTTAGAGAGGCCATTCTCAACGGCCGAACGCCCCGTGCATTCCTAGTGCAAATATCCCGCAACAGCAGCTTTCTCGTGCTCTGGTGGGCACTCCTGTTGTTGATCAACCACATACGAAGAGCACTGATTATGACCAAGGTGTTGCCCCGGTTGGATAACCACTTGTTCAACATGCACGAGGAGCTCTTCGGGCTGGTCTCCTTTCTCTTTTGCATCTTATCGGGCAGCTGGTTGCTCTACGTCAAGGGCTTTTCCAACGAGCCCACCGTCTACTACTCGCAAGACATCGAGCTCGAGCGCTTGAGCACACTGTCCCAGTCGTCGTCCACGTCGTTGGACGCGCCCATGCTGCCACCGGGCGAGAAGCTCACGCCCGACGACATCGACCCGTTTCCCAATTGTCAGCTCGTCCATCGCTTGAACTCGAGTGGCAGGGCCAGACCCCACCGCAGCTGGAATTTGGCCCTGGTGGTACTTCTTGCGGTGTCGTGGTTCTTGATCAATGTGCTCTACGGCTACAGGACGCCCATCCAGAGACCGCTCAACCTCGTGGCGTGGATCTTCTACGTGGGGTTCCAGCTCTCCATACCTCCCATGGTGGGCGTGTGGCTCTACTTCTTCCACACTCCCGGCGCCACCAAACTCTACGCCATTGCATTGGGCCAGCTCAACGTCCTCGTCACGCTCACTCACCTCGTTCTCCCCGGAGCCTCGCCCCTCTTCCTCCAATTGTACGGCGAAGCCAGAACCCCCGACTTCGGAATGTCCTTCACCGATGGCATCACCACGCAGGATCTCAAGTTTGGAGCCACCATCCACAAAGCAGCCTACTACGTGGCGCCCCACAAATTCGCCACCATGCCCTCTTCACACGCTGCATCTTCCTCCCTCATCTTCTTCTTCATCTCATATTACGGACACTGGCTGTCACTCAAATTCCTCAGTTTTGTCTACCTCTGTGGCCAATGGTGGTCGGTGTTCTACTTGGAGCACCATTGGAGGATCGACGTATTTTTGGGGCTACTTTATGCTACAGGCATGTGGGTATTTTTACGCAACTGGAAGCACGGCATAAAAATGTGTGACGAGAAGTTTGTCCGTCTGCGCTTAGACAGAGACTTTTCCAAGAGTAGTACTTTCGGAATGAGGCTCTTCAAGGGCACCAGGATCCAGAATTTCTTTGATCCGTTAATTTAGACTGTTGGGTGGTCCAAATTTCAAAATCATTTGCATCGAAACATCAATATTGCATGAAATGTGGTTGAGAGTGGAGAGTTTGGGAAGGGAGATTCATGATTATATCAAAGCTAGCATATTCCAAAAACAAGATAGAACCTATGTACTAATTTTAGTCCATAGTCAATTTGCACATATTATATGGATACAATGTAGAACTATTTCCAAAAATACATTCCCTAGCTGCCCTAGCAGCATGGAAATGGCATCTCAGGGTATGCCCTCCAAATGCACGGCAGGCTACATGGTGGTGCATTAATCTGCATTAATCCTTTCGAGCCCTAACGTTGACTTAGATTGCATATACTATGGAAATAGTAATGGTACTTGTGTGGTACAACCACCACAATACAATGCAAACGTTCCCATCTCGTAATTGCAGAATTGCGAATTGTAGTGGAGAAGTCGTATATTTAGCAGGACAGAAAAGCATGTTATAAATAGGCCTGCTATTCTTAATGTCGTTCAAAATTGGGCTGTACTGGATATCTCCTAATTATAGAACGAGGATCGAGAGATTACACAACGACGACAACGGTCCGCAGTACTTTAAACTGCAGCCAGGACCATGACCAGATTCAGAGCCACAGTTGTTCAGTCTACAGAAAGATCCCTCCAGATGTAAGCTACAATGACAATACAAATCTAAAGTGGAAGTAGCACATTACATATCCGCAGACAGGAAGCGTAGACATTACTACAGGAGATGTCGTGAACAATGCAACGTAGCACATGGCGAAGATACTAAGATAGGCACTACCAGGGATTTCCCCTTTTCCGCTTCAGGAAACGGTTCTAGATCCCCTATCCCGAGAATGATCTCTACATGTCTCTCCAGATTAAATGAGCTAGTCTGGCTGATAGGCTTAGGATTTCGGGCTGCATCTTTCCGCCTTCGCCTGCTATTTTCTATTTAGGTACCAGACATCCCACCCGATCAGGCAGTTGCAGGCTATTCGTTGATGCCCTGATGGAATCTCATCTGGTGAGGCATTCCAGCCCCAGTCTTCGCAAGTTCCAGCCCCAAGGTCGTCGCAAATTCCAGCCAACTTTAGCCTGGCTTAGCCGGCCTCTAGGGGACTCGGTACAGTACATACGGCAAACTTACGAAGGTTACTGGGCAACCGCCGTCGAACGATCACGAGACCCAGACCAATGCCCTAGTGGGACGCTCGGGCTATTGTTGCACATGCCCATCGCCAGGACGCAGGTGCCGAGTGGAAATCTTCACAAGATCGAGGCGGAGCTGCAATAGGGTCCTCAAGATTGGTGAACCAGAGAGGTAGCTGCAAAAGCACACAGCAAAGCAACAGAGGCCTGGACGAAGGAGGTCTGCTTAAAAGCGTGTGTCTAGCCCATGGCATGGAACTCTGCTTCTAGACCGGGTCTTCCTCACCCTCATCTGAAAATTTCGGTATTCTAACCTGAACAATGCAACACGCTCTATCGTGTTGGCATAACATCCCAATGCCCGGGCAAAGGGCTTTTGTCATATATAGTCTGCTTTCCACTGTCCATCGCTGGTTCTGTCTACCACATGTTGTTCGGATTCTATTTCATGGCGGCGTTGGCCGTGGCCAAGACCATCCTTCTCACCAATGACGATTCTTTTGCATCCACCAATATAAGGGCTACCTACCGCGACTTGAAGAAAGCAGGCCACGACGTGATTCTCGTGGCTCCAGTGTTGCAGCGGTCCGGGTTTGCAGGCACCTTCAACGTTCCCGACTCCAAGACGTTGAACTACGACGGCGAGTTCGGCTACATCAAAGCCGGCCAGCCTTCGTGGGGAACAGACCCTCAGGACAAGAACATCTGGTACTTCAATGGCACGCCGTCGTCCACCGTTGCTTTTGCCCTCGACTACGTGCTTCCCAAGCACTACGCCAACGTCTCCATCGACTTGGTGGTTGGAGGCCCCAACGAGGGCCCCAACTTGTCCCCTGGCTTCTACACCCTCAGTGGCACCATGGGTGCTGTGTACACCGGCATCTACCGGGGCATCCCCGGCATCAGCTTCAGCGGAAGCACCCTCAACAACAGCTTCTTTGGCGACTCGTTGAACAACGACTCTTCCAACCCCGCCAACATCTATGCTGCCGGCGTGGTGGACTTGGTGGGCCGTGTTTTGGCCAGTCCTGAAAAGCTTCCTGCTGGCGTCGGCATCAACGTCAACTTCCCCATTGTGGGAACGCAGAACCCCAAGTGCATGCAGCCCCAGTTTGTGATGACCCGAGTGCTAGGCTCTGGTGTGTTCCTCGCAGCTCTTCAGCCCAACAGCTCCACCGGCATCTTCGACGTGGGTGTCAAGTACTACAACGGCACTGGTGGCGACTGCGAGGTGGGCGACTGCGGCCTCTTGGGCGAGTACGACGTGTTCTTCCTCAACAATTGCAGCACCACCGTCAGTGTGTTCAGTGTGGACTACGATGCTAACGTCAGCTACCACAATAGGGCCCGGTCCATTTTGGGAATGTGAATGCGGTGGTTCCCAGTAACACCAACCCGGCCCCTTGCCGCATTGGGACGTCAAATACGATGGCATATTATCTGCTGTGTGCACGTCCATTAATAGAACCTTGGCACTGCCTTGTGTGCCCATGTGGGAGTATTCCAGGTGCCCCGCTACATGCAGGGTGCTGCACCTCTGACTTTTGGCTGCGGAAGTGCTGGAGTTGACACATCGCACCGTCAAGGCCATAGATAACACCTTCCTCCCCCTCCACCAAGGCCAGATCTACCCCGTAGTTAAATATATACCCCGTTTGTGCCTCCCACATGTATTCGGAAAGTCCTCCGCCCTAAAACGACCCCGTGCCTCTAAACAGCGCTGTTCCAGCCGTTCCGAACTCTAACAATACTATTTCAGGCTTGCGCTCGGGGGCTTCGGCGTTCTTTTAATAACCCTACCTACACGTATATATAGCGTCATCCGCCGTCACGAGGGTATTCGGCCACAGTATGTATTCTCTGGTGCTTCAGATCCCCCCTAACGAACGGGTTTCGTTGAGTGTTCGGGGCCTCACCGTGGGCGTCCACAAGAAGCGCAAGCACCCGGAGACTACGCTCCACAACATCCTCGACAACGTGTCGTTCGACCTCCCCAGTGGCGAGATGTTGGCCATCATAGGCGGATCCGGCTCCGGCAAAACCACCCTCCTCAACGCCTTGTCCACCACCTTGGGCCCCCACAACAAGACCCTTGCATTTTCCGGCTCCATCGCATACTCCACCCCAGGAAATCTTGACCGGATCAAGAACTCCTATTTGCTACAAACCGACGTGTTTTTGCCTGGTCTCACCGTGTTCGAGACCCTCTCGTACCAGGCAGACTTGAGAATGCCCCCCTCCGTCTCCTGGCCCGAAAAGATCAACCTTATCGACCTCCTTTTAGATACCCTTGAGTTGAACCATTTGCACGATGCGATCGTCACCTCCTTCAGCAACAAAACCTCCCTTTCAGGAGGTGAACAAAGAAGACTTTCTCTCGCCATCCAGTTGTTGAACAAGCCGTCCGTGCTCTTCTTAGATGAGCCCACCACCGGTTTGGACGCCAGCAGCTCGCTCAAAATGGTCTCGGTGCTCAAGAAATTGACGGGCCCTAATTACGGCTTGACGATCATCTTGTCGATCCACCAGCCCCGTACAGAAATCACCAACCTATTCGACAAAATCTGTCTTTTGACCCGGGGTGGCCGTTTGGTGTACTACGGGTCTTTGGCCAACTCGTCCCAATATTTCCACAGCTTGAGTTTTCTCGATCAAAAGCTTTTCAGCAACAAGGCGTCCACTAATTTCGTTGACTTCATCATGGACTTATCTGTGAAAGATACTTCGTCCAAGAAAAAGGAACAGTTTTCTGTTGAGCGTATCGACCGCTTAGTCGAAAACTGGAAGACCGTATGTCCCGTGAATTACAAGCCTCAGAGTGCACAAGAGACTGAAAAGAGCTTCAAAAATCTCCATACATTACTTTCGAAGAATAAGGAAGATCGTATCCTGTTTTTCCGTGAAGTTTACGTGTTGACTAAACGTACCTTCCTTTTGAGTACCCGTGATTGGCTCTCGTTATTGGCCTTGAATGGAGGGCTGGTTTTTATGGCATGTGCTTGTGGATGGTTATTCATTGCAAATGATCCCGATTTGGCAGGTATCCGTACCACTCAGTCCAGTATTTATGCCATGATGGAAATTATCGGATTTGCACCCATGTTTATCGAAATCGAACGTTTATGGTCCCACGACGGTGTGAATTTCTTCCGTGAGTACAAGGAGAACTACGTTAGTGTGGCTGGTTTTATCATATCCCGGAGATTAGGTAAAGTTTTGTTGGAAGATTTTCCAATTGGATCAATCTTTGCAATTATCACGTACTTCATGTGGGATTTAACTGACGGAGTAGGGCATTTCTTCGTGTACTTTGCCCTTGTTAATCTTACTTGTTTCATGGGTATGGCCACAGCCATGGTATGTTTTGGCCTTGGCAATGACATGGCCATGTCGTCGTTATATGTCAACATTTTCTATCAGTTGCAAAACAGTGCATGTGGATTCTTTGTTAATTCTAAAACCATGCCTGTCTATGTTCGCTGGTTAAAGTATATTGCATATTTTTGGTATGTTTTTGGAGCTGCAAATTCGAATCAATTCTCGGACTGGATGGGTGACTGTCCTTATGATAATAGTGATAATCCCGCTGATTGTGTTGAGTATACTGGAAACTACCAATTGGATATTCTTGGTTATCCAGTTAATTGGATAGCAGAACCCATAGGAATTCTATTGGTGTGGTTGGGAGGTTTTTACATCATCAGTTTCTTTGGATTATACTTCAAGAATTATGATCTCGAAATGTCCAAAACCCATCGTAATAGAATAGGTGACGATGAAGATGATGAGGAAGAAGAAGAAGAAGAAGAAGACGATGAAGAGCAAGAGGAATATGAAGCGAATGAGAAATTGAAAGAAAATGCTGAAAATGGAGCCTTCAAGCGTAAAAAAGAATTGGAGAGCTACGGTTTGACAGACTATAAAGATCGTGCTCCTATACTTTCAGATGAAGAAGATAACATTTCAGAGGTCAGAAATAATGAAACCCTAACAAACACACCTACTGCACCCAGCTACTTATTCGTTCCTCGAAGTGGAAAGACCAGGTCGGAAAATTCATTGGATTCAAACGAATTCGGACCCATGAATTCCCCTTCCATTCTTAGTTCCCCAAGTGATTTTCACCTGGAAGATCGCGATAATGAATTGATCCAGCATTCCGATGAGTCCAGTTTGAGTTTAAATGTTCGTCACTTGAATTTGACTGTGTTATACAGAGAACATTTATGGAGTCTCAAAAATCAGGAAAAGGTTCTTCTTGATGATATTTCTGCAGAATTCGCTGGAAATTCTATTAATGCAATCATGGGACCATCTGGAAGCGGTAAAACTACTCTTTTGAATTACATATCGAAGAGATTGCCTGGTGGTTCAAGATTCGCTAGACTGGGCGAATTTCTTTTAAATGGAACACAGCCAATAACTAATCTCGAATTGGCTAAAATTTCATCCTATGTTACTCAAAATGATAATTCATTGATTCCAAACTTGACAGTTCGTGAGACGTTATACTATCAAGCAAAATTAAGATTACCAAGTGAAGATTTGCCTAGAATTACCTCAATTGTTAACACTTTGATTAGAAAGATTGGAATAATGGATTGTGCTGATACTATCATAGGATCTGAATTGGTGAAAGGCATTTCGGGAGGTGAACGGAGAAGAGTTTCAATTGCTGTTCAACTTCTTAGTAAGCCCAAAATTTTGTTTTTGGATGAACCCACTTCAGGCTTGGATTCCACTACAGCTTTGTCGATTTTAAAGTTATTAAAAAAATTGTCTAAGAATAACAACACTACAATTGTCCTCACAATTCATCAACCCAATGAGGATATGGTCAAAGTTTTTGAAAATGTGTTGTTATTAGGAAGAGGTGGAAAGGTAATCTACAATGGTCCCAACAGAGAAATGAAGTACTACTTCCATGATATCAACTACGATATCCCAGAAGGAGTCAATGTCACTAATCATATTTTGGATCTTATTTCTAGAGGAATGGATGAAGATCAAAATGAAACTATGGCAAGAATTAATGGCTTGGTCAATGAATGGAATGTCAGAAAAGCTCACGTTCCTGGTCTTCTCGATTCTCCTTTCTCTAAGGAAACTATCGATACTACTATTTACCACAAAAAAAGATCAAGTTTCCACGTCACCTTATCTACTATTGTCAGAAGACAATTCTTAAATTCGATTAGATCATTTGATATTGTTTTCGCAAAGTTATTCCAAACCATTTTGTTGGCATTGGTCCACACTCTCTTTTTTGCCAGATTGAAGAATGATCAGCAAGGAGTGATGAACAGATTGGGTTTGGTCCAAGAAGTGCTCAATTTGTACTTCGTTGGTTTGATTAACAATATCGCTTTATACCCTCTTGAAAGAAATATTTTCTATCAAGAATACAAGGATGGAATTTATGGTGCCACAGAATTCAATTTATCATATTTGATTAATGAATTGCCAGTCGAAGTCATACCATGCATGTTCTTCAGTATCATGACTGTTTTTGTGGTCGGCTTACCATCTACCCCTGGAATGTTTTTTGCCATGTTCTTTTCCAGTTTTGCTGCGATCAATGTTGGTGAGTCCCTTGGTATAATTATCAACAGTGTGTTTGATCATTTGGGCTTGGCAACTAATATTTTAACAAATATCACTATTTTGGCCATCTTTATGGGTGGTACTATGGCAATTAATATGCCTCACTTTTTTAAGGGAATTAACTGGGTAAACCCCATGAAATATGCCGTCGGTCTTTGTATCCGGTACGGTTTTGAAGACCAGGTTTTCAGTTGTAAAGAAGGTGTCAAGTGTACATTCAGAACTGGTCAAGATCTAATTGATGAATTCGATTTGAACTTCAAGGTATCGAGTGTCTTTGGAATTTTGGCGGTTTGTGTGGTATGCTACAGAGCCCTTGGATTTATTGCTGTTTATCTTAAACTCAGGTACATGAATTCATATTAATGCAATATTTATATTTAATAGGTTAATTTACATATAGACGATTTATGAGTGACGTTATGTAGGGCAAAGTAGCTATTTTGTCAATTTCAGAAGCTTAGCACTTGATTAATTCGACCACATCAAGACTTACTGGCTGGCAGTTGGAGTTTATGGATTGGTCATACAAGTTGAAAAAGTTTCCCGACTTGCATTGGTAGAATTTAGTGGAATTTCCTAAGGCGAGTTGACCATCCTTGGAAATTGACCATCCAGCTGCAAAAATTGTACCGTGTTGGGGAACAGGTCCATCAAATTGGAACTGACGGCTGGAAACTATTGATCCAATTCGATTATTCGAGTCGTATAACACAGATTTGTCTAATCTTATTCTTAGAGTTGTATCTGTGACACAAGCAACTGTATTGACAGGATATCCAAATGTTGGATCTTGTGCATCTTCATCCTCATAGTAGTATTCTTCTCTTACAAAAGCTTTAGCTTCTTCTTCCATTCCTCTCACTAATTGCCTCTTGTAGTGTTGGAGCTCAATATTCTCTGGTGATTTGCGTTGAACCTGCCCATCTTCGATTTGCACCGCAGCTTCACCAGAGTGGGTGGGTTTGGGAATCACAGTAACAAATGAAGTGGTGAAAGTGGTAGTGAATTTTCTGGACACCAGGGAGACTTTAGGGGGATTGAAGGTACCGTTTGAGTCAATGATATATGGATTGACCACAAGGCCAAATTCGAAGGGAACTGAAGTGAAGGAACCCTTGGGTGCATGTTCTTGGGGTCGATAGAGTCGCCAATCTTCACCGGATTCGGGAACATAGAAAGAGAGAACGATTTTGGCCAAAACCAAGGCTTGAATGATAAACATTATACTATTTTACTAGGAAAAAGAATGGGTGCAAATTTAAGCGTACTGCTACACAAATACAAGTGAGAATTTGGAAATACAGGAGAGTGAGAGAAACAGGGGATGTGGAAATGTACGTTATCCCCAAGACTAATTTCTTTGTTGAAGCAGAAGAGTCGGTTCTACTATGGCTGACCTCAACTGTCAACTGCCAACTACTCATTCTATGTTACAAATTTTTCACACGGGCTTCGTTCCAAGATGTCTGAAGTAATTCGCTACAAGTCTCGAGCCATCGCAAAACTTTCAGTTAGTTTCGGCTCTATATACCATACTAACTTAATTTCAGAGTACGTCACACCTTATGGATTTGCATTATCAGAGATCTGTGACCAACCCCCACTTCCCTTTCACTAGTCACTTCCCTTTCACTAGTCACTTCCATTTTACTAGTGGCGATTTCGTGGGTTACGTCGGAAAATCTATTCCATTTTGACATTATTTTGAATGACCCAGGTGTAAGGGCAACTTTATCACGTAAGCGCAAACAGTTGCTCCAACAGTTTATAGTTTCGGTAAATAGCGTGCAGTGGTTGTGATCCACGTAAAATAATTGCTTGAACCGAAACGAATTCCCCCAAAGGGAAGTTTGACAATTGGGTCAATAGTGTCAAAGTTTCACTGATCATTTTGTATTATATTGATATCACAGTATGTGCATAATTAGAAGTTCCATTTCAGAAGACAATTCTTGTAGCACGGTCAACTCGAAATTCCTTGCTACTTTTTGTGCACCCAAAAACCTACTCTCTCGGGTTGCACAAAGATGAGCACACCAAGACCCGAGCTAGCATGATCAAGGGTCTCCATTGGGTTCTTCTTGATGTCAACGGTGTTCATGGCAGTGGTTACGTCGCAATGTCGCGCAAATGTCGCGTGTCGCGTCAATGTCCCTCTTGATACTGACCAGTCAATATCAAGATGAGTAAGCACCAACCACTGTATCATGTTCAGAAGAAGCTTGCTCAATAACAGCAGATTTGTAAGTGGCCCATCGAGCTATTCGGACTTTCCAGAACTCGCCATACTAACCCTAGATGCTTGCTGGTGCCTTTAAGGCCCCAAGAATCCAAACTAGACTTCTTTCCACAGAAATCAAGGACGCTATTGACAAGGCCGTCGAGTCGTCCAAGGTGGTTTTGTTTATGAAAGGTACCCCTGAGTTTCCCCAATGTGGCTTTTCCAGAGCCACCATCCAGATCTTGGGCCAGCAAGGTGTTGATCCCGAGTTGTTTGCCGCCTACAATGTGTTGGAGGACCCCGAATTGAGAGAGGGCATCAAGGAATACAGCTCTTGGCCCACAATTCCACAGTTGTACGTCAACAAGGAGTTTGTTGGCGGTTGTGACATTATCACCAGCATGGCCAAGTCTGGTGAGTTGGCCGAGTTGCTCGAAAGTAACGGTGCCTTGATTGCCGAGGAAGAGGCTCCTGACAGCGCTGACGTCAAGGTCAGCGAGAGATTTTAGTGTATATAGCTTGGAATTTACTGCTTAATGAAGACTTTGCGCTTGTAGGGGTTTCTCTCGTGGATATTCTATACATGGTTGCATTCCACGAATTATATAAGTAGAGAAATGGTAGAAATGGTCGATTTACAGTCTTGAAATATCGAGTAGACGAATAGCGAATTCCATTGAATATTTTGCAATGAAATATATAGTGAAGATTGACAAGATAATTTTCCGATTCTTTTCGTATAATGAAAAGTTTTGCCTACTGTATCCAACGTTACGATGTACGTGGGATAAGGTTGTGTCTAGACACTGTAGACTCGGGCCACATTCATGCAATATGGAGTCCTCTGGGAAATTCCATTGCTTTCTACTACGAATTTAATTTATGACATATATTCTAAATACTTAATGGGTTCTGGATGTCACCAGAACCACTAATGCTAAAACGCGAGACTAATAATAAACATCTGAACTAAATGATGGGCCCATTTCCTGAATGCTTGAGTTGCCGTCCGTTAACTAACGGTAGTAATGTTCCCTGATGAGAGGGGGGGTGAATTGTTGGATTGTGTCTTTTTCAAGCTCTTGGATTGAGTAGATGATCTTCTTCTGGACAACAAGTTAGAGTCGTTCAAGTTGAGGGTGAACTTGAAGTCTCCGTTTATGCCAGATATTATGGATGAAGAGCGAGTTTGGTACTCCTCTCCTTCACCGTCTGTGAGAGAGTTAGTCGAAGACAAGTCTGCATCTTCATCGTGAGTATCTGAGCCAGAGACCCTGATTTTGGAGGAAGTTTTCTTTTTAGAGTTGGAGTACTTGAGACTTGTAATCTGGTCGTCCTTCTCAGAATCCTCAACTTCCTCATCGTTTGACAATGACTGATAATTGGTGTCTATCTTGAAGACGTCCTTGAAATTCAACTTATTGAGTTGATCCTTGGTTGGATTTGGAGTTCTTGGGAGAGATCCTTTCCTTCCTGTTCTGGTCTTGGCTACGAAGTGGTCGTCTGAGGAAGTGGAAAAGGACGTGGTGTCGCTATCCTCACTATCCTCGTCTTCTTCATCAATACCTTCGGTGGGCGTGTCGTGAATAGCCATGTCGAATTGCACTGCCGATGGTTTGTGCTTGGCAGAAAATTCGTCGCTATTGGAAACTAATTTTGCTGTTGCATCGATTCCAGATATCGACACAGCAGCTCTTGATCCAGTCATGGCGGGATTGTCAAATACCCTTTTAATGGCCTCGGCACGGGGAGAGGCGAGGGGTTGCGCTGATGGCCCACAGGTTCCAAAGAAAGTGTTGTCGGTGAGGGGAATGGAGAGATGATTTGATGAAGATAAGGGAGAATGGGAAGAAGAGGAAACTCCGGAATTCTGACGAGAAATAAACTCGACATGTTCCACCTCCTCTTCCTTCTGGTAGGGTTCAACCTCACGGACTTCGTATTTATGATAATTCTCTTGGAAGTACGCCTCACTCTGCTCGGAAGAGTCTCCCTTGAGCCATGGGTGCTGCCATATTTCATCAATACAAATTCTGGTCTCAGGATTGGTGTTGATCATCTGGGAGATGAGGTCTTTGGCCTCGTTGGAAATCTCATCCCACCATGGCTTAAGATACTCGAAGTCTCCGCGCAAGATCTTTAGAGTTAACTGGTTGTGGTCCTCATCATAGAAAGGAGGAAAGCCACACAAGATCGTGTACAAGAAACATCCGAGGGACCAAATATCCACCGCCTTAGAATAGTAGTTCTTTCTTGAAAGGTTATTGGGGAAAGTCTTCTTGCGGTTGTGAGAGTCGGGGTCCTGGGAATTGCAAGTAATGACTTCAGGAGCGGTGTATCCTGCGGTACCGCAAGGGGTTTTCAAGGAATGCTGGAAGGAGTATGCAGAGGAAGCCGAGGGCAACTGCTTGGCCAAACCAAAGTCGGCGAGCTTGATGACTCCAATGGTTCCGCCTCCGTAGTTGGGCTTGAAAACACCTTCGTCTATCTTGGAACTATCGTCGGAGCTCCGAAGAGCGTCCTTGAATGCCGGTGTCGACCGTGGCATGTAGGGAATGGTGTTAAATAAGAGGTTTTCCGGCTTGATGTCACGGTGGACAAAGTTGTTGTTGTGGAGATGTTCCACGGCCGAAAGAAGCTGTTTGAACACATGACGGGACAACTGCTCGGAGAAGTAGGTGTATTCGATGATCTTGTTGAAGATCTCGCCACCGTCGCAGTATTCAAGGACTAGGAAGCAGTGCTGCGGAGTGTCTATATAATGGAGCAATTTCAAGACGTTGGGATGGTTGCCCAGTTTTTGCATGATGTTGATCTCATTTTTGATGTTGCCCAACTGCTTGGACGAGAGGTGGCTCTTGGCGATGATTTTGATGGCCACGGTGGCGTTGTTGTTGTTGGTGTTGATGGCCTTGTAGACAGAGGAGAAGGCGCCTTCTCCAAGGAGCGACACGAGCTTGTAGGACACGGGTAAATCGGGGTAGTTTTCGTTCAAGGTGCCGTTGATGGAGAAGTTGGCTTGGCCCGCGTGGTCGTTGGGGCTGCTGTTGTTGATAAACGTCGAGGTGGTGGTGGTGGAGGTGGTGACATGTTGGCTGGCGTTGCTCTTGTTCAACGAGTCTCGCGAGGCCCGCGAATGCACCAGGAGGTTGGTGTCACTGTCTGCGGAAACAAAAAGTTTTTTGAAGTTCTGTGGTTAGTAATGGCACAACAGGGGAGTAGTGTGGGGGACGGAGGGTCTGGACCATTTACCGGCACCAGGTGCACATGGGTCCACATGCGAGCGAGGTATAGCAAGGAAAGTGGCTCGGGGTTATGAGTGCTGGCGCCGCCCAGGCAGAGCAAACAGGACCGAGCAGCACAGGCACCTGGCCCAACTAGGGAAGGGGCCTTCTCAGAAGGGGTCTCGAGGGATATTCTGGGAGATTCTGCGACCTGGGCATTGCATTACCCTTTTGAAACGGGGTCGTAATAACACGAGCAATAATTAATAATATCCACTGAGCACAAGCACATGATGCATTTTGCATCATGTCATCTGCAACCGCACTACCCCGATCCATCCAGGCTAAGTGAGATGGGTCATGGCGACAGGCCCTATTGGGGGGACGCATGTCCAGTGATGAAATGGACGGCGTCAACGTGGCACCTGAGGACTCCTCGCAAACCATCCGTTCCTGGAGCACGCAGCCCGCACCCTCTGGCCATATACCTTGATTGGGGCAAACAGCCAGAGGGTCGCACTTGCACATTGTGGCGGAAAATCCACACCACCACCCCAGTAGTGAAACTGGTCCGGGGCTATGAGGAGGCTGCTGTGCTGCTGCCGCCGCCAGGGCGAGTCCCAGGATACGGCAAAGAACAAGGCCGAGCAGATAGCGCAAGATAAGGGCCGCGAAAGCACCGTGTGCATGGCGGAATTCATCCAGGGTGCATCGTTTCGAGTTTCGAGTTTGGAATCTTGAATATGTGCTCGTTTTCGGGGCTGTCGCTCTTTTTCTGCTTGGTGGTTGCCCACGCGATTACTCATCGGCTGTGCTCCAGGCAGACTTCAAGCAGTATTCAGGCAGTGCCTCCAAGCAGTCTCTCAAAGGACTCGTGGCAGGGGACTCTGCTAGAATGGGAGAAGCAGTGGGGACAGGTCTCTGGGGTTGTTGTTGATCTTATTATCGGCTCGCTTGGTGGTGAACTTTCCACTCTCATTCAGTGCACCTTGCGGTGCTATTCTGCACTGGCAGTGCCGTTCAGCAAAGGTGCTTCCACAGTGGCAACGGTGCTTCCACAAACGGTGCTTCCACAAACGGTGCTTCCACAGTGACTATACATGGGTCCATCTCCTTCGTTCTCAGTACGTACCAGCATCAAGGTCATGGTCAGACATCGATGGCCAAGATCAATGGGATTGCATTCTTTATATAACAGAGCCGCGGAATGCGGAAATAAACAATCTACCGATCTGGAAGAAGCTCCCCTCGCAAGCACATAGTCGAGGTGCGTGCATGGAGCCCAGCGCGCTGCATGTACATGCATGCAGCCCTAATTATAGGATGACATCATATGTGGGGTGGGCCGCAAAGTAGCATGATATGGGTGGGGAGAGGGGCACGCCATGCAACCTAGGCAGGTATTATTTAGTGGTGGCAGCACAAGTCAACAAGGGGACGTGGACGTGGTGGAAGAAGAAGTAAGGAACAGACGTCGTGACAGGCCGGACCGACAGAATAGTAGGAAGGAATAAGGGAACGTGGCAGAGGGGGGCGGAACCGACTGGTTGACGGGTCGTGCCGAGCCCAGCAGGGATAGTCCAGTCCAGTCCAGTCCAGTCCAGTCTTGGAGAGGGTCCTCTCGTCCTGGAATGAATTTGATTCCAGCGGATGGATTGGGAGCGACGAGGTGCTCGGCTGGCTCGCACAGCTCTCTTGGGCTGGCACCGAGATTCTGGGGCCAAACGTCTAGACGCACCACCGAGACCGCGCTCGGGGCTGGCACATTCCAGCCCCGTCCATTCTGAGGAAAAGCGCAGTCTCCTACGTCGTCTGATGAAGATCTTCTCTTCATCCGCTTCTCTTCACCTTCTTCATCTACTTCTCTTCACCTCCTACCTCTCCGTTGTATGCTTTGGCTCTGTACCGTGCCGTCTCTCTGTCTCCATCTCTTTCGTATCATCTCCTTAACCGTCTGTGCTCCCGACTGCGACAATAGCGGCGACATGCACCATCTCCACGCTGTTGGCGACCACAATGCACTACACGGACTCGTAGTGAGGTCGAGCGCCTGTTTCAGGGAGGAAACAATAAGTGCCTCCCCTGCAACTCCTGTTCGGACCTGTGTGTGGTGTACTGGAGGTGTGTCTAAACATGCAGAAGTCGCAGTATTGCGTCTGGCGGTGTTGTGTCTGTTTCTCTTCCTTTCATCTTTCGTGCGCTATTATTTTTCACTTCTGTGGTGAGTAGCTGTTGTGGTTGCCAGGTCCACATCCACTTTCACCACTTCACCACCACCACCACCACCACCACCACTCACTCCCAATACAGCTGTTTGTTGTTTCCCAATTGCTGGTTGTTATGGGCCCAGCCCCCGATAGTCTGTTCTACTCAGATTCATATTGTCAGCAGTGGAGCTGACTGTCGAGGGGTTCCCCTCGTTTCATAGTGGCAGGGCCCATCTTCACATGAGAATGAGTGGGGTGGTGGTGGTGGTGGTGGTGGCCTGGTGGGGGACGGACAACAACAAGCGCACATGGTAGTGGCACACACCGCAAGATTTGCATTGCCAAGTGGTGTAGTAGTGGTGGTGGTCGCGGTGGAGGCTCCCTGGGATGGCGGTGTTCTCACGGTGCTGGCAGTGGGGATATCGGCGTTGCCACGCGACAGAGGGTGGTGGTGGTGGTGGCACGGGACGCTCTCCAGAAGGGGCCTGGCGCCCGCTGTCTCAGACAAGGACAGTGGACCAATGTCAAAACCGCCGATGGGCTAGAGGCGGTTTTTGCTCGCTGGAACGGCAAAAAGCATGGCAATGTATGCTACTGGACGGTGCAAGTGGCTTTTGTATGGGACCCTACGTCCCTATTGGTCTCTTGGGCTGGCAGTGTGTCCTGGGAGTTATCGGGATGCCCTGGTGGACCCCCTAGGCTATACGGCATCGTGTGCAGGCGATGATGCTGGCGCAGTGCGCACAGTGGCATATTTCGCAGTATCTGTCCCTAAAAAGAAGTGAAATTTCGCCCCTTGGAGCAATCAATCAATCAACGTACGGTAGGTGCCGTAAAGGGGGGCGGGGGAGAATCTGGAGACGACAAGGACAGACGACTTGGCAGACCCGACATTGGAGCATTGCAGTATGGAGAATTTGCACCGTAACAGTGCTTGTTGTTTGTATCGGTAGGTAGATGCTGGTCCGTCAGGCAGCTACCCAGGAGACCTAACCACTACCACCACCACCCATAGAGGCAGGCGGACGCCTCCGTGCGTTCCTGACGTGGGCAATATTATTAGATTACGAGTTCTCGTGCTACAACGAAGATATTTTCCAAACACAAACGCACGCGAAAGATGTGCGGTGGTCGCCAGGCGCACCTGGGTTAAAGTGAACGGACCACTTAGCATGGCGGTAGTACGGCACCACAAGCCCCACAAGGCACCCAATTGCTGAATGGCACAGAACGGCCAGAAGGGCCGCTTTGGCATGATCGAAGTACAGGGCTGCTGGAGCGAACATTCCCAAAACAGACAAATGTGGAGACATGAAAATGCCTTGCTGATTATTGTCTGTGTGTTATCTTAGGCTGTCATGATGTGGTGGTAAAAAATAGTGAGAGAGTAAACAACAGGAGTAAGTAAAGTAAATACATAAATAAACACTGTAGTATGAGCCTACACTAGATTAGATATACTATACACTAGATTAGATATACTATACACTAAATTAGATATACTATACACTACATTAGATATACTATACACTAGATTAGATATACTATACACTAAATTAGATATACTATACACTACATTAGATATACTATACACACACATTAGATATACTGTTCTAAACACTACGACTACGAAAGGATAGATTGCACATTACGACCACGTTCTTTTGTAAGGAGCGGAATGAACCTTTTCTTTTCTTCTTTTCTTCTTTTTTCACCTCGCCTTGGTCCAACGGCGACTGCCACTTGACGCGAGGTAGATCTCGGAGTTTGAGGTGACAATTGGCCGGCTTTGGCGTGGTATGGCCTGCACCTACGCCGGGTTCTGAGGTCTGGTCTGCTTTTGCTCCACCTCCCTCTTGGTCTTGCTCTAGCTCTATCTGGTCTTGCTTTGGCTCCGTTTTGGTCTCGTTCTAGCTCATTTTGGTATAAGCTCCACGATTTCCCAGTGGTGTGATTGCGGCTATTTTCTCACTAATCTCCTACTCTAATGACGTCGCCTATTTGCATAGCCATAGCCGAACCTTTCTAAGCCAACCATCCTGGACGGTTTGACTGGGCCACTATTGCCGGGACACGGGATGTTGTTGCTACTTATTCACACCCAGAAAGGCCACTACAGCCGCGACCCTATTGTACAGCCCTAGTCCCAGGCAGTGCCAGTCTACACACATGATGCCTGGTGTAAACACAACCGGACCCAACGGTGTTGTTTGTCATTCCTCGGACATAACGGCGGAGTACACGTAGTTGTGCTTGCCAGTTCCCTATTACTGTCCAAATGCATGCATTGTGGAGTAGCTGATTATGGTCCATATTATTTTAATAGTTATTGTTCAATCTTGTCGAGAAGTCAATACATGTCAATTACTCATTAAGCATGAGGTATCGATCAACTCCTCGTTGCTCTGGTTGCGGGGATCCGTCATTCTCTGCTTTCTGGTCTCTCCTTGACGCTTAGGGGGATGGGGAGCATTGCTGTGTGAAACTTCTCAGCACAGTGGCTTGGGTGCACATTGTGGCTAGACTACTATGTTGGCCATTGGTTAATTGTTCGAAACAATACAATTAAGAATTAAGCTGCCGCATTTAGTTTCCACCACCTCTGCTCAAAACCAACTCGACAAATTCTATGTAATTACATGATACTCTTCTCATCGTTACTTTGCAGTCCCCAAATAAATGCATGGCATTGCCGTGGCGATCATGAGCTTTTGACCTCTGGGTCATGCGTTTTGCATAGCCTAGTGGTCAATTTCTTTGTTTGGGGATTTCGATGGGTAATGGATGTAGTCCACTAATTTTCAGGATTTTCATCTATTCAATTATACTGTGAGCTCCTATATGAGAAGATGGCCACTAAGGTACTTCTGGATCACAATAGATGAAGACTTGCATGTAGACGACTTGAACCAGGCTTTTCGAGTCTTTTATTCAATGATTGTCTCTTATCAATAATTGTTTCTTATTCTATAACTGTCTCTTATTCAATAATTGTCTCTTATTCAATAATTGTCTCTTATTCAATAGTTGTCTCTCATCAATAATTGTCTCTCATCAATAATTGTCTCTTATCAATAATTGGCTCGAGGACGGAATCAACTAGCACCTCAATTTTTCAAGCTTTTGCTTTCATCAAAGGCACCTATGCTTCTATAAAATCTGAAGGACTGGAATTCCTGTATTTATTCATATAATTTGCACCCTCAAATCTATGCACTTTGCACTCCAAAATCACCAGGTGCACTACAAGAATGCTACTTCCTTCGTTAAAACCATTAAATTCCACTTCTCCTTGAGAATTCTTTCCATCTTATTAATCTATTCCCACATTATTCGTCTATTCTCTCGTGCCATAGACTATCTAGGTTTCTCTGTCATATTCCCCATAGCTGTTCCTATTTCTTCTTTCTGTATTTTTGATGCCTCCATCTTTCACTTCTCAAGTCAAATCGCACTATATCGTAATTTTTTTCATCTCATCTCAACCTCATCACTAGCCATGGAAGACCCTCCAAGACAAAACAAGAGGAAGTGGGAGCGCCCAACGTCTTCAAATGTGGATTCGTCTCTTCTTGACCAAATAAAGGACATTCTTCAGTCAAAAGATGACGGACTTCTCATCAAATTCATTGAGTCTTCGTCTCTCAGTAGACTCTTGTCCAACTGGTCGTACTTCGCTCTGGTCAATGACCAGAGCCATTTCATCGATCTCTCGAGCAAATTGTCACAATTAACTACCAGCATCAACCGGGTATCATTTGAGGAACAAAATTCCACTGCTCCAGAAGCTGTGGCCCACCAGGTGGCTCTTCTCAACTTGAAACCACAGATCATCGAATTCTACAAATCAATATTAAACGACCACGTCAGAGTGGTTTACAGAGCATTGAACAATCACAAGCCGTCCCTTACCAATCCAGTTTTGCGTCTCCTCACACATATGGTCGAATTCGATGGGTCTCTTGCAATCGAGTTCTTGAACACCTTCGATATGACCTTGGCAATTTTGCCTAAGCTCTTAGTCCCCTTCAAATCAGACTCTGCCAAGAGTGGATTCCTCCCAATAAGAGCTGTGTTTATTCGTTTCTGGATGGCACTTCTCTCCAAAGTCCCAAGTCACCACAGACAAGACTTATTGGTGTCCAATTTTAAAATTGTCAATAACTGGTGGAAATTCATGAGCGAGGCGGATTCTATTGAAACACTCACATTAGTCATCGACTTCATTGACGCCAAGATCTTAAGGGAAGTAAACTTCAGAAGATCTATCAAGTGTAAGATTTTGAACGATAATTTCATGCATAAAATTCAACTACTTTTTGGAAGAAACGAGGACGATGAATTCAATAAGAAATTCACAGAATTTATGGATATTTTGGCAACAAGCCCCAAGATCGGGTTGGTCTACCCAGTCGAAAAACTCTGGCAATCTCAAGTTCTGACTGGAGTCGAAGTTCAAATCAATAATAAGACTTTCAAAATTCACAACAAATTGATTTATACCCTTTTGACAGCCCTCAAGCCCTGGGAAAATATTCAGCAACTGCAATACGTCATTCGAATTTTAAAGTCTTCGGCCGAATTGATACCGCCATATATGAATTGGATGATTCAACATGGTGGTGGATATCACGAACCAAGTCTTACTTCTTGGTGGGTTGGGCACACGTTGTTGTATACTCAAATTATTCAATTACCAATTCCTCAACAAATCTTAAATCAGGCATCAAACGAAACCTCGTTCATCACTCAACAAACTTCATATGACCCCAGAACCATTGCCGAGAATATCGTCTTGGCTCCATTAACAAAGAACGCTCTTTCAAAAGGCTTGGAAACTAACAAGCTTATTTTAACCCAATTTACTTTACAAATTATTGTGCATATCCTTACAAAGCTTAATACTGTGATTAACTCTGGAATCATCCAGAATAGGCAGGAATTGATTGATCTTGTCTTCTTCAACTTGCCTGAGTTGTCCAGCATTATTCAAATTTTCAACAAGAACACCAATAATAAATTGATTAAGTTGACTGCCTTGATGGGAATGGATCAATACGAGAAGTTGTACCCTAAGACTGCCTCTTCCGCTCTTGTGACAAAGGTTGCCAGCAGTGGTATTAATGAAGTTTTTAAATCAGATTTGAACTCAATTTCTGGATATGATTTGACGATTTTGGACCATTATCTTTCTATTCAATCCAGTCAAGACCAGGGTCAAGACTTGAAATGGTGGAACAAGCCTGCAGATGGTAACTCATTTTTCACTTGCTTGATTAGATTAGCGTCTTCAGCAGCCCAATTATCAAACTCTTCGACTACTTTGGATGATTCGTTTGTCTGGAGGCTTTCCAATTTGCTATTGACTTTGACTGAAAATAAACTTCTATTCAACAAAGATTTGATTGTTTCCCCAATTCTTGCACTTATTTACGCTTCCAGTGAGTACACCTCGAATCCACTTATTTGGAATTTCCTAGACGAAGTTATTGCAAGAGCCATTAGAACTCCCTACAAGTATCTTGATTCTGCTCATGAAAAGTATGATGATGTTAGTTTGTTCGTTCTTGCTATATATGAACAATTCAAATTTGTTTTGAAGAGTAACCCCAGTCAAGAAATACTTGATTGGCTCTTCAAATTGACCAGATATTTTATCGTGATTGGTGAACTGAAAAGCTCTTTGATTCAAATTATTTCCGATTACTTGGTCAAGGAAGATGGATTCAAGGAGGATTTCAAATCCTTGGAATTTGATGAATCCTCAAAACAAGATGAAGGATCATTTTCTGGCTTGCTTTTGAACACAAATAACGCCCAATTGGTCAAATCCATTGACAAATTGACGAAGAGAACTGTACTTACCAAGTTCGATTTGGCCGCATTAATTCTTAGATTGAAGTTGATTGTCAATGATGAAAATATCGTTAAGGCGGATGATTTGTTGATTGATTTAGTTTCGAAGTTGGGCAACTTCTTGTTGGCGAGCGTAGGCTCAGATTCCAATTTAGCCAGATATGTTGTCTCCAAGTCCTTCTGGGGTGCTTGGATATTGAATGAGACTGACTCTGAAGTAGTTCAACAAAAGAAAATGTTCACCACTGGTCTTTTGAACGAAGTCTTGCAACAACTTCCTGGCACAAAGCATGATGGGTATCTTAATGATCTAATTTTGAACACCATCAATAATGAACTAGAGCTTACTATCCTGAAACAATTATACTTTGTTCAATTCATTTGGATTTTATCCAAGAATCAATTAGAACAAGTTGCTCAAAGCAAAGGAGTAAATAATTTATTGACTCTCAAAGTGTTTGAAAGATGTCTTGAGAACGAAATTGACATTACCCCAACAAGTTTCAATGCTCTTCTTTCAAGTGAAATTGAAGCTACTTTCGAAGCAGACAGACAAAGAATTTTATCCAGCCTAGTGGAGTCAAACTTAGTCAAATTTGATAAAAGTATCATTGAGGAAGCAGAAATTATTTTGTCCACACCATCTTATCATTACCTCCTTAAGAGTGTGTTGAAAAGCTCAGTCGATTCTAAGCAAGAGTTGATCAACTTTTTGGTCAAGAAGGCTGCGTCTATCAAAGATGAACAACTTCTTTGCTTCATTGGTTATTCTATAGCATGTGCTATTGATATTGTTGAGGCTGAAAATTTGAAGGAATTCTTCAGTAGACTCACTGGACTTGCATTGACCATGTTAGAATCAGGGAATGTTGAACACTGGGGACAATTGTTGAAAGTGCTTAGCATTGGATTGAGATATCTTGAGGATGAAAAGCCTGAAAGTGTCATTGGCCAAGTTTTTGCTTACATCGGTAAGACTGGATACAAAAACAGTACTATTCCTGAGTTTGCTGAATTCATTCTCAGTTATGTGCAAAAGTTGGAAACCACTTCTGAAATTGTCGCATGGATCCATAAGTCTATGCTCTACGTGACCAAGAAGTTTGCTGAGTTGCCTCAATTGTCTGCTAACTTTGATTCCTTCTTATTGGGTTTATCAGAGATTATTAAACATTTGTCTTCCAAAAACACTTCAATCTGGAAAATCATCCCTTCCAATATCATAAACACCCAATTGGAAGTCATTCTCAATCATTCAAAGTGGGTGCATTGCGAAAAGTACCTTGAATACGTCAATGTGGTGATTATGACAGGTCAAAGAAGTTTGATTGAATTTGAAAAAATGATTCAAATCTTTATCAACAATCCTGATAATGAATTGAGAAATTTGCCAAATAACTCAAAGGCTAGGTTCTATTCTGCATTGATCGTGTACAATTTGTTTAGATACGATGTCTCAAGAAACTCCAGTGAAATCTTGATGGAAAGAATCGCATTGTTCTACTTGGGCTCCATTAGATGTGAAGATTTATTGCTCAAGTCAATTCTAATTGAAATTGAAGCGAAGATCTCAAAATCGTGGGTATACAAGGTCACTTCATGGGAATTCTCTGAGGAATTGACCAATAATGAGATCGAAATGACTGGTGAAGGTGAGAAGCGCTTATTTGATATAAATAATGAAAACTTGACTGTCTGTCTCAGCAAGAAATTCATCAACAACACCATCAAAAGCAGCTCCAGAGTTGGATCTTTGGTCGATTTTAAGGGGGATTCTGTGGAAGTTGCTCTCAAGAAGATTGAAGAATGGTATAGCCAGAGCGAAAACACTCTTGTTCAAACTTATGACAGTTCCATTTATGATTCCGAATTTCTCTTGATGTTGTTGATCCATAATGAAGACTTCGTCAAGATAGAAAGAAATGATGAGGGAACCAAGACTACTTTCGATGTGAAGAACTTGATTGAATCCAATTTATTGCAGTTTATTGTCGTTTGCTTGTCTAGTGTGAAGGAGGATGTAAGAAAAATTGCTGTGGTTTTATTGCAAGGAATCTTGAAGACACTTGACACCCTTGAGAACTTCAAGGATAAGAACATTTTCAAGGTTTACATGGCTAACATTCTCCATACGATTAATAGTCCCGAACAATTGCCTCCAGTCATTTGGTTTGTTTATGCATCTTTGATTCCAATCGTGTCAAACCCGGGCCATTTCTTGTATGAGAAGAGTTTTCGTTATATTCTTTCGAATCCAAGCTTGAGCAAAGACATTCCTTTGTACAAGTCCATTATTCATGCCCAAACCAACCAGGACAGTGAATTGGAGAACGATGAGTCTTATTACAGACAACTCACGTGGATTCTAGAACAATTTATTAGTGGAGTTTCCACACTTGGGGATGTGAACTTGTTCAAATTCAAGGGGGTATTCGAATGGATCCTCAACTTGACCAATTCGCCCTTCATTTCCATGCGCCTCAAATCCTTGATTTTCAAGTTTCTCTACATTGTGCAAAACATTGATCAAGGCTCGGATATTCTTATCACCAGATTTGGAGTTTTGACGTCTTTGGAGCAGACTTTGGCAAACTACGACGATGGCCTTTTGGACCAACAGTTGAAGTTGAATCTACGCCAAATAATAGTCAGATTCGGCATAAGCGAGGGTTCAAGCAAGAGAATCAGAGACTGGACAGGCGACGATTTGGGTCCTTATATCAAGAGAGTACATAGAGAATAAAAGCATGGTCACTGCACTGACCCATATCATAGATCTATTCGTTGTAGACATTTTGCATTCGTTAGACCCATAATGGAGCTTTTTTCCATACAATGGACCAGGGGGACCCTAATGAACTATTTTCCATAGAATGGACCCTAATGAACAATTTTTCATGCAATGGACCATTATGAACTTTTTTCCAAATAATGGACCCTAATGAACTTTTCCATAGAATGGACCCTAATGAACAAATTTTAATGTAATGGACCCTAATGAACATTTTCCATATAATGGACCATGAACAATTTTTGCAACTGTTTTTTAAGTACTTTTCGCAATGGGGAGGTTCCATATTTCTGCTTATGTAATCCCTCATTACCGAGGCCTGATTCCATTATCACACTATAATAACCATCTCTATTCTATTTACATCATGGGTGTAAGTGGTTTCTAATGGTACCAGTTCCTATTCCGTACTAACCCTCACTTCCAGCTTGGTAAACTTGCACACTATTCGTTCGACTTGGTGTTGATATCCATTGTTTTGGCCGGTATTCACCGCAACACTGGCTTGGTGTTTGATACCTCCAACTTCTCTTCTGTGGATATCCGTAGATGGTTCGGCAATTATCTTGCGTTTGGAGAAAGAGCCTACGACTCCGTGGTTTCTGTGTTGAGAATGTCTGGCTACTTCAAGCAGAAGAACTTGGTGTACGACTATGTCCAGAGAGAGGCCAGTAAGTTTGTGAAGGAGCAGACAGGAAGAGACCTCCAGGACTTGCCAAAGGCAGACCACCACTAGACTGGACTTAGTGAACGAAATGTCGAGTTGGAGGCGGGCTACGTGCTTCCAACGCGTGTTGGTATATGTTTGGGTATATAGGTCAGGTCTAGGAATATTATTTATTGCCAGAAGTGAAGAGAGAAAGAGAAAGGATGAAGGTGGAATTACGATTTCAGTAACAGGAAATTCACTTCTTCCTCTTTATTGCGTAGATGAGTTGTTATTGAAGTATGGGTTGTTATTGAAATTATTGGAGTGATCTCTATAGGTTACCATTTGGGTATAACCCATCATTATTTAAACAGAAAGCTTCAATTATTCACCCAGCAATAAAAGTCGGAATCTTGCTCTCTTTCATATATCAACATAAGATTCATCTGAAACATAAAGTTGGTATACTTTTCTTAGCTCTTGATCTTGTCGTCTGATCTGTCGTGCACTTTAACATTATTCCAGAAATTTTACATTTTTGAATACAATCACTACATCTTCATGTACGTGATATTCCATTCAATCCATAGCGATTGATTTGATCTTACACCGGACTCCGTCTTCTTATCGGCAGCCCGTCAATCTGATTGAAAAGCAACGGTATCAAGATGCATAGAATAAATTCCAGCCCACATTTATTCTTGAAAAACGGATACTGACATTACTCCAAATGGTACTAACCCCAGTCTCTCAACCATGACTGATCCCGCTCTCTTTATAGACAGTTTCAAAAATGCCATTGACCTAGAGCAGAAGTCCGATATGCTCTTGACCAATTCATATCTTGAGAGCTTTTCCTCGAAGAAGTTGGCCATGTTCGGTTTAGCCGTTATCAACCTCGTGGTGGACAACGTCAAAACGGGATTGGGAGGCAAGACCTTACTTGAATTGGTGGTGGATCCAGCATTGAGGAACTCCGAAGATATCCAACTTGGGTCTCTAAGAGTAGGTGATATCGTAAAGCTTGATCGTATGAGTAGTTCAGAATCGGCGAAGAACAAGAAAGCACAGGACAATTCCAGCAAGGACGCCAAAAGCGAAGATGTGTCTCTCTCTGCAGTGGTTATTAAAACATCCAATCAATCGATCACCATTTCGATCGAGGAGGAGACTACTGAAGACAAAGTGCTCAATTTGTACAATAATACTGGCAGTGAAGGTGCTAGAATGTGGATCGTGAAGTTGTCGAACAGTATAACCTACAAGAGAATGCTATCAACAATGAACAAGCTTGGGGAATTGAATGGCTCACACAACGATGTTGTTCGACTTTTATTGGGCCAAACTTCCTACACCTCCAGAAACTCCAAAGCGAAGATCAAGGACTTTTTTGATCCCAACTTGAATGAATCTCAGAAGTCAGCCATTAATTTTGCCATAAATGACTCACAGATAGCCATTATTCATGGTCCCCCAGGAACGGGAAAAACGTACACTCTCATTGAATTGATAAAGCAACTTACCTTCAACCACAATGAACGGGTCCTCGTATGCGGACCTTCCAATATTTCTGTTGACACAATTCTCGAAAGACTATCGCCCATATTTACCGGAGAAGGAGGCGGCGATGAATCAATATCCAAGAAGAAAAGACCTTCTAAACGTGTTTCAAAAAGTTCAGCAGACAAATTAATTCGGATTGGTCACCCTGCTAGATTGTTGGCAAATAATCTTCAGCATTCGTTGGATATCTTGTCCAAGACAAGTTTTGGCGGTGATCCTAATGATAATAAGTCAATTTTGCGAGACATCGAGAAAGACATTGGAGAAACCTTGGGCAAGATCAAAAAATGCAAGCGTTATGCAGAAAGAAGGGCATTATGGGGAGATTTGAAACAATTCAAAAAGGAGTTGAGGATTAGGGAAAAGAAAATCGTGCAAGATATTTTGGTGAATTCCAAGGTTGTCTTGTCGACTTTGCACGGAGCTGGTGCATATGAGCTTACATCCTTGTACAAAGATGAAAGCTTAAGCTTTGGCCCCGATAATCCATTTTTCGATACTATTATAATTGATGAGGTTTCCCAATCTTTGGAGCCTCAATGTTGGATACCACTAGTGAATCACTTGGGGTTCAAGAAATTGGTGTTGGCAGGTGACAACAAACAGCTTCCCCCAACAATCAAGTCCAAGGAAGAAGTCGAACAATTGTTAGGCAAATTGTCCTTGGAGTCAGCAAAACAAGCCAATGTGGCCAACTTGGAGGTGACATTATTCGACAGACTTGTTCGGGACTGTGAAGGAGATAAATATAAAAAGTTGTTGGACACGCAATACCGTATGAATGACAAGATCATGCAGTTTCCCTCGATGGAATTATACGAAAGCAAGCTCAAAGCTCATGAGACCGTTAAAAATATTCGCTTATCCGATTTAGCGGACGTTGAGAAGAACGAGGAAACGTCTGCAGCGTGTATTTGGTACGACACCCAAGGAGGAGATTATCCCGAAAAGACCAAAGGAGATGAAGGAAACATTGCTGCCCAGTCTGGGGGCCTAGTTGAGGCCGGGTCTAAGTATAATGAAATGGAGGCCATCTTAGTGGTTCAACACTTGAAAAAACTCTTTAGTCTTGGAGTCAAGCCAGAGCATGTGGGTATTATTTCTCCTTACAGTGCCCAGGTCAATCTACTCAAAAAGTCGCTTCAGCTGGAAAATGCTGAGTATTCGAAAGTTGAGGTTTCAACTGTTGACGGATTTCAAGGCCGTGAGAAGGAGATCATAATCATTTCCTTGGTGAGATCGAACGACAAGGGCGAAGTGGGATTTTTGAGAGACGAAAGAAGATTGAATGTTGCCATGACTCGTCCCAAGAGACAATTGTGCGTCATAGGCGATCTAGAATTGATGTCTCGGTGTGGGGTTGAATTTTTGAAACAGTGGTCCACCTACGTCGAAGAAGGCTATGGCGAGGGCGAGGGATTCGACATCTACTACCCGGAGTTAGGTGACTACTAGGTTTGAAAAAGGGGTCCAGTGGTGCGAGTTCTGGGTCCACAAATAGGGTCTAGACAGTTAGTCACATCTGAGGAGTTGCATAGGTGCCAATAGGGGTTGTCACATTCCGGAATTGTGACATGATCAACGCTGTGATGGACTCCGATGGAGACGGTGAAATTCTAGAACTGGAGGTGCATTCCAAACGGCGTAGAATGTGTCAATTATTTAACCGAAGAAAAGCGTACGAGAATTTTCAAGGCGAGGAATGTGTATGTAGCAAATACGATTTTGAGGAAAGTATGTAGCGAATACGATATTGGAGGATGCAATCGGAGCGTGTTGACAGAAACTGGGCTGCTGATAGTAAAAATCGCCAGTATGGGCCGGGCACCAAACAGATAAGCAGCACTGATGTGCAAACAATCAATATTGCTGGAAGTAGAAGTCGAAATGAGAGAATCAGCGTTCAAGGCCATACTGGGCACAAGTGCTGGTGTTGTATTACCAGAAGAAGAAGTAGAAGAAGGAGGGGGAGAAGGAGTTGAAGAAGGCTTACAAGAGGAGTCGAAGAAGGCTTACAGATAGGAGGAGACACACATTGCTCAAAGAGGACACGAAGGGGGAGAGAAGGGTTGGGATGGAAAATAGATCTACGAATAGTGCGCTCAATTTCAAACTCGGAATAATTGCATACTGAGACCAAACGCATAGCGGGGACCCATTCAAACCGAGACCGACCCATTCCTCTCGGAGCATTGGGATGAGGTTAGGAACGATTCTTCCAAGATACTGCCCCTTCCGGAGACGGTTTGCAGGTATTTGGAGGCAACGTGAAATACGTCAACAGGCACAGGGTTCTATACCTTGACTCCTCAATAGGAAAGCGACCAACAAGCTACGGAAGTAAAAGTAGTAGAAAGGAGACAATCGGGATTCCATGGCTGGGCACGGGGAAGAAGCATAGCGTAGGAATAGTCCACGGATAGACACAGTGGATAGACAGAGTGGATAGACAGAGTGGATAGATACAGTGGATAGACACAGTGGATAGATACAGTGGATAGACACAGTGGATAGACACAGTGGATAGAACCGCGAGGACAGAGACCGTATTGAGGAAATTATCGCTAGATAACATATGGATAGTAGCACAGACAGAGCCTAGGGAGCTTGTTCTTCAGTCGCAATAATTTGAGAGTAGTTAGCCAGCACCATCACCTCGGCAGCAGCTCCAGCCCCACCAACCCCCACATGGGCACCAGATGCCACATCTGAAGTGAGGGAATAAAACGAAACACCCACGAGCCGTTGATCGTGGAACTCCATACTGCAGTCCAGACGGACGGAGTAATTATACGATCATCCGTCAAGGACGCGTGGGAAGAATGTAGCAGAAGTAAAATGGGAGACGAGATGCATGGTTCAAATCAAGATGTGATTGGGGCTTTTTTGCTTCGCATTGACGAGGCCCATTGCGGGAGTAGTTGGTCAAGGCAGTTGCCAAGGGCCAGGCTACGGCAACGGGGCGAAGACGTTCGTCTGGCATGTATTCATGTAAGGCACAGATCAGGGGAATGTTTGAGATCAATGCGGTTGCTGGGACAGTAGCTCGTCTGTGTTTTGTGGTAAAAAGCGACTGCGAATAGAGAGAAGAGAGAGAAAGGGAATGAGAATGGGAATGGAGAGGATGGAGAGAGAGAATAGGAATGGAGAGGATGGATGTGGAAATGAGAATGGATGAGATAATAAATGACGGCAATAGATGACGGCACTGACAGGTGAGTGGATGAAAGGGGCAGACGTCATAGATGGATGTGTCGGGTGATGTGTCGAGAGTGTACGGCGAGGATGTCTCGAAAGCGTATGATGTAGGCTGTATCGGGAGCGTATGGTCTAGAGTCAATTGAATCTAGAAGCAGCCGAAGTGTTGATGTCTAGAATCACAGCTGATGTCTAGAATCACAGTTGATGTCACTGGAATAGCGGATATTTACTTCACCTGACACGCCTCACAAGGACTGATTTACTGGAATCAGGTGGGTAGTTCCATCGCATCAGGTCCGTAGTTCCGTCGCATCAGGCCAACCAGTTCCATTCCATATTGCCCTATTTCCATTGCCCTATTCCCATTGCCCTCGCCCTATTCTATCCTCGCTATCTGGGCCCATTTGCCCAGCCTCCGCCTGCCTACTACAGCCAGCACTCGTGTATTTCGCACTCTACACACGGGCCACTACGCTGCCCAGCATTCCTCGCCCATAACCCCGGGCACATCAGGTGAAATAGCACACGCCACGACAGCATCAGGCATGCACGAGGCATAGAATGAAACTATGGAAGCAGCAGGCAGAGGAAGTACCACTGTAATGCTGTGGTACTGGTACTGGGGTGTCTCTGCCTGTGGTTCACTTCTCCAGTTACGTCCATTCCGGGGTGTCACATTCAGAGCCCCGACGCGTCTCCGCTTTGCTTTGCTTGACCGTGTCGTGAGCCCCTTGCTTGCTCGGGTAAACAAACACGATCGGTGTTTCAAAGCTGCAAATGCGTGTCATTTTGCGACCGGCGGCGGCCCGGGCTCGCAACGCATGCGCCAGGCGCACCCCATTTTTGCAGGCTATTTTGCGCAGCCGCCCACCCCCAAGGTGCTATATATTCCTGCCCTTTTCCTCCTCTTGTTCTCCAGACATCATCGTTCCTTTCCGTTGTCCACAGTCGTTCCTTACACCCCCCCTCGCCACTCCTTCCCTAGTGCCCCTTCCACTCCTTCCTAGTCTGCCGCAATGAAGTTCTTGACCTTAGCCACCGCTCTTTCCATCTTGTCCGTCGCCTCCTCCAAGGTCGTCTATGTCACCCAGACCCACGTCACTACTCTCTACGAGGGCGAGGCCCCTGCCACCCAGGCCGCCCCAGCTCCTGCCCCCACCGTGGCCGCTGCTCCTGCCAACAACGATGCTCCTCAACAACAAGAACAACAGGAATTCACCTTCACCCCCACCACCTTGGTGACCAAGTTGGCCGTGCCTTCTTCCTCCGCCTCCCAGGCCGCCCCCTCGGCCGCTGCCTCGTCCGCCGCTCCTTCTGGAAGCAACTCCGACGACAGCATCTACGCTGCCATCTACCAGTCCCCCGACCTCGACCACAACTTCGCCAAGGCCATCTTGGACGCCCACAACGACAAGAGAGCCTTGCACTCGGCCCCCGCCTTGTCCTGGGACCAAGACGCCTACAACTACGCCCAAAACTACGCCAACGGCTACGACTGTTCCGGCGGTTTGACCCACTCCGGCGGTAAGTTCGGCGAGAACTTGGCCGTTGGCTACGCCGACGGCCCTGCCGCCTTGGACGCCTGGTACGACGAGGGTAAGAACTACGACTACTCCTCGGCCAACTCCTACGACCACTTCACCCAGGTTGTCTGGAAGTCCACCACCAAGCTCGGATGTGCCATCAAGGACTGCCGTGCCCAAAACTGGGGCCAGTACGTCATCTGCTCTTACGACCCTGCCGGTAACTTCATTGGCCAAAACAAGGCCAACGTTCTCCCAAACTAAGCGAATCGACGTGAATTCCTCCACTGTTGAATGCTTATGCTTATGTCTAAAATGTAGTTTCTTGTCATGTTCTCCTTCTCTTCTTCGTCACAGGTTTCTGGTTTATGGGGTTATTTCCAATAAATATCTTTGTTTAACGTCTGTAAGCTGAGTTAAAGTCTAACTCATAGTAGAGACGAATTTGGCAAAATTTTTCCTTAATGAAACTGGGCCAGCTTATCCGGTGCATTGGCCCGTGACCACCCCTTGGTAAAGTTTAAATACTGACGAGTTCAGGACACTAGCTCCTGTTTAGCAACACGTCCTATCTGGAATGTCGCGTTTTATTTTCGAGACCTGTCGCTTAAAAGCTCGCTTAGAAGCTGCATCTCCACCTTTACCGTGGCGGAAGTCCTAGGCATTGATAATACTCCCCCAGTATTGTCTGCTACAGTCAAAAAACGCTTTTCGTGCTTATCAAAGAAAACATCCCAAGCCTCTCTAGAAGAAACGGCGTTCCGGAGATACCTGTACATATCTTCTTTGCCTGTGTAAATTCCCCATTTATAATTATTGCGAAAGCACAGTGATTAGCCCATCCTCTTTTAGGATCACACATTAGGATGCAATAATATTCTTCAATGCCACCTAGCTTATTCTTTTCAGGCAAGAACCCGCAGGCTATCGCTATTTGCCAAAGAGGTTACATTTTAACTGCTATACTTATGGGTGTCAAGGCACAATAAGTATTGTCTTCAATTCAGCCTATTCTGTAGTAATTGTTGTGCGCCTTCACTACAGCAGCCTCACATTTGACAGGATGAGTACCACAATAGCACGCGTGAGCTGGGTTGAGCCATAATCTGTAATCGTTTCCAAATGCGTTAATGTAATTGAATAAATGGAGTATTTTTAAACGAAATAATCCAACAGTGCTGGCCGTCGACTCGTGGTTTAATTATAGACTTGCCCAATATCGATATAATTAGGCAGCCGACCCAAAGGCTTATCAAGTGACTGCTGCATTGTTAAGCAGCTAGAGGCATGAATTAATACTCAGAGGATATTCCAAAGGTATGAAAGCGGAAAGAACAGAGTATCCTCACACCAAATGGTGCACTCTGCTCTGAAATTCCACACTTCCTACCCCATGGAAACGACGGATACTGACCAAGTGATATCAGCTGACAAGTAGTGAGCAAAAAGCCTATTATTCAATAAAGTTATTTAGGCTCGTTTGAATTTCTTCATGCAAAAATGAAATTTCCAATTAGCCATATTGCTTTTGCTACATCAGAGATGAAGTGGGGTTCTTTAATGTGACAACATAAAGAAAATACACTATTGAACCAGATGTGGTTCATCTTATCTATGCCATTGCTTGAAAATCATGGAACTCTTAAGATGTCTACATGACTTCCATTTAGGGATAAAACCTAGATTCTATTCGGAGTTTGTACGAAAATTCCGGGAAGTTGCAACCACATCATCGTTTCAGCAATTCTAGAGACGTTAAAATGGGAACTCCGCAATCAATCATTCTACATTTAAACTAATAAGACAAACCACAACTGTAAATATATCATTTTATCGCTATTAAATTCTATCCTGTCTAGCACAACGATAATTTCCATCCAAAATCATTACAAATATCTATCCAATCAATGCAAATACCACCAGTGGCATTTCTTCTCCAACTTTCCTTCACGATATGCCAAATTCTTTTGACGTTTCCCACCTTGTATTTAGAATATATTCTTTGGAACTTTCTGTCCAAAATTCTTCGATCATACTCATTGCAGCAAGATATTCCACATATCATCAAAGACATATTGAAGGCACCCTTTAAGTTCGTTTCTATCAACTCATCTATTCGAGTAAGTGAGTTTAAGAGTAAATTTTGTACTTCACTCGAGTTGGGTTGTAGTTTTTTAAGGTAAAGAGCCAAGTACATCTTGCATGTTAGCCTGTACAATTCAAACAACTTGGTATGCTTTTCCCTATCTTCTTCAGTCGGTAATAGGTCCATTTGAGTTTGAATTGGCTTGCAATACTTAACTTTATTCTTAAGTTCATCATGGAACAGATCTATGTTTTCAAAATGAGATAATCTTCTTGAGTGTATTTGCACGGTATTCTTCGCTTCACCTGAATTAAGTTCTTTGTTAAGACTTGCAGTTTCCGCCTTGATTTTAGCATATCCGTTCATAATCTCACCCAAAAGCAAGACTATGGGTTGTATACAACCTTGGAATGGATCTATTCCATACTCCTCGTCTCCACTCTTTGAGATCAGGAATATATCACTATAATTACTCAACAAACACCTTGTACCATTGATCCAGGTTTCAGATGACATCACATCATGAAATTGAAAGTTTGCTAGCAAGAATTTGCAATCATTGGAATAATTGAAATCTCGTATGAATTTTCTCACTCCTCCATATGCACCAAGCAAGTCACAACACTTATTGAATATTGTGTGCCAGTTTTTTGTGTCACCAGAACAAACTTGAATGCCAATATTGATTAAGTAGTATGCAAGGGTGACAAAATAATCATACTTATTGAGCAACGACTTGTTTGCACTATCTTTCGATCTTTGAAGGTAATGATTCACAATTTCATGAGTTGCATTCTTGTGAAATAATGCTCCCCAAGCAGCTAGAGCATTCAGGATGGATTCATTTGTGACTGCTAGCGAGAAAAAGGTTTTAAGAAAGTAATTGGAAGATCTGGGACTCACAGAGAGAAGGTTTGCCACGTTACTCTCAAAGTAACTGAGATATTCAAGGCCACTGTCGTCGAGAAACAAGTTAAACGGACTTGACGGTTGCGTGAGAATTGGGGTATAATCGTTCAACATTTCCTGAAGACTTGCATCGTTGAGTAATTCTGATAATGGCGAGTTGGGGTTGCTTGGTATAAGTTGGTTTTCCATGAACTCAGCAAAGTTGGAAATCTTGGAACTGTCTGAATGAAGCACCACATTTAACGAACCATCTTGGTTCTGCTCGGGCTTATCAAGTTCCACTATTTTAGGAAAATTCTGTTCTTCCTTCGAGAATACTGAGTCAAGCTCATTTAATCTCGCAGCTTGTCCCTGTATCAGCTGTATTAAGTCGGTAGGATTTATGACCTCGTTATTCGGTTCCTCCACTTTCGACTCCTTCTTGACTTTCACTTCGATCAAGCCATAGTGCTTGATCTCCCATTCACATTCAAGCCCTCTTTTCTGACAAAATATACACACTGGTCTGGCTTCGTCACACTTCTTCTTTCTCTTCCGACAAGTGAGGCAACCAGTTTTTGAACGCCTTTTTGCAGGCTTTTCCACTCTACCTGATTCTATTCGTGAATTCTTTGAATTCAAGTCTAGTGTGGAAAACATGGTACCCAGGAACGTCCGGTTTGAAGAGCCATCACTATGAAGGTAAATTGGTAATAAAGAGATGATCACCTGGTTCGCACACGACCCATCAAAATTGTGGGGATGTGGCCGGAAAGAGAAGGGGGGTATAGTGGAAATATAATCCAGTCACCGAAATCAATAAATCTGAATTGGCTTCGTATATATTTAATCAGACATCGAGGAGGGCTTGTGCACGGCCAAATTCGCTTGATCTGATTTTGCACTTTGGAATAAGTGTCACGTGACCAATTACAGTAATCAATAGAGGTGATTCGACAAGAGGCAGTGTCAGATTACGTGCTGCGTTTCGACCGATTGGGCCAGCTTGGAAGTGCTCATACCCACTCCCTAATCTGAGCCCCATTAAGAAATTCTGCTTTCTACCGACCGAACTGTCAAAGTGGAATTTTGAAAGTTGGGCTGATTTATCCGTCCTCAAATATAATTGAAAAATGGTCTAGCCCTGGAAGTGGTCTGCAAGTGCTCTCGACTTTTTGGCATTGCTAAGTTGATTAAATGAATTGAATGCCACTTTCCAGCCTTGTTCATTCTGGATCAAAAGCACCTACTCTCACGTGAAGTGAATTCCGTTCATTGCGCACCATATCATTGGAATGTAGAAGTCTTGTGAGTGCCTACGTTTCACCAGTCCTCAACCGTATGAGTATAATTGTAGAGATCACCTATGCAGAAGTAACTCTTGAGAATCAGGGAACTTAATTGCCTTGGAGAGTTGGAATGAAAGAGTAATGCCTTTGTATTTGACATGTTCCTTGCTTCCGTATCTTGCTTGCGGAATACTGCATATCCTGGGACTTGAGGCTTGATAACGATTTAATTGAAAAGCCACAATTGCAGCCATTTTGAAATGTATATAAAGACAAACGGAAATGGCTGATTGGATTCAATCACACCATTGAAGCACTAAAATGACATTTTTGGAACCCATTCAACGTATGAAGTGGGGCTTTCTTCCTGTCAGGAGAATTGTGGATGAAGACGAATTCGGAAACATTATTCACAATGACGACCTCAACCCAAATGAACTAGCCTCCAACCGTTCGCACGAGAAAAGTGAAAATTCGGAATCGGTCATCTCAGTGAAGCCACAGAATTATGAATATCGAGATGAGAAGGACAGAAAGTGGTGGAAATTCTTTGATGAGTATGAGTACAGGGTCACAACAGATTCGAAAAAGAAGAGAAAGTGGTACAAATGGTTTCACGATGATGATACACCAGCAGAAAAGCGAGTTATATGGAAATTGGACATTTTGCTAACATTTTACTCCCTCATGGCATACTGGATCCGATATCTAGATCAGACCAATTTAACCAATGCCTATGTCGGTGGATTGAAGGAGGGAATTGGAATGAAAGGAGATGACCTTGTCCAAACCCAAATGATGTACACTGTGGGTAATATTGTCTTTCAGATACCCTTCATGTATATTTTGTACGGTCTCCCACTTTCATATGTGTTGCCTTTGCTTGATATATTCTGGTCGATTTTGACAGTGGCTACTTATAGGACCACCAGTGTGGGACAATTGAAGGCGATCCGGTTTTTCATTGGTGCATTCGAATCGTCGTTGTATATTTCTTACCATGCCTTGTTTGCTTCCTGGTTTAAACACAGTACTGGTGAAATCGTTAGACGTGCTGGATTCTTTTATTTTGGTCAATTCCTAGGAGTTTTAACTTCTGGATTGATCTCGGGTGCAATTGAGAGAAATTTGAATGGAGTAGATGGGCATGAAGCGTGGCAATGGATCTTTATAATCGACGGAGTGATCTCAATTGCTATTGGTATTTTAGGATTCTACATGATTCCCGGTACACCTGAAGATTGTTACAGTCCATTCTTATCCGATGATGATATTAGAATTGCACGCAAGCGAATGAGAGACGACCAGAAAGATGCTGCTCCAAAAGAGGATTTGGTAAAGTACTTCTTCAAGAAAGATGTATGGAAGTCTATCTTTACCAGTTGGCACATTTACATCGTCACTCCATGGTGTGCTTTTTTGTGGAATAATAGTAATGGAACTTCTGGAGCCTACGCATTGTGGTTGAAATCATTAAAGGATGGAGATGGAAATCCAAGGTTTTCTCCTGGACAACTTCAAGACTTTACGGCGCTCACTCCAGCTTTGGGTATCTTGTGGTTAATAATTACATGCAGCATTGCCGATTTATTCGAATCCAGGTGGGCAGCTATTACATTTTCACAGGTTTTCAATGTTCTTGGAAATTCCATATTAGCTGCGTGGAATGTTCCAGAGGGAGCCAAATGGTTTGCTTGGTGTTTGCAGTATTTTGGATGGTCAATGTCTCCTTCGCTTTATACATGGCAGGGCGATATTTGCAGACATGATATTCGACAAAGACAAGTGGTGCTAGTTTTGATGAATATGCTAGCGCAACTGACCACTGCATGGACTTCTATTTTGGTTTGGCCAACGGTCGAGGCACCAAGGTACGTAAAGGGATACTCATTCACAGCCGCAAGTGGGTTTGCGCTGCTTGCCTGGACCTTTGTTGTGCTCTATTTTTACAAGAGACAGGAACGGCAAAATGCCAAAGAAAACGGCATTATTCTTTATAATTCAAGCGTTGATCCCGATTTTGTGCCACCCAAATCGGAGGACTCTTTGAAGACGGCCTCGATACGAGAAGGTAGTATTTAGGTACTTGTTAATGTAAGTAATTGGGGAGCAGATATACGATTTAGAACGACACAGTAGAAATTAAACATCAGGTACCATGAAATATAAGATTGAACAAGTGAATAATGTCTTTCTTTCCATTGGATGAAAGCTTTCGATAATTACCATTGGAGTGGTTATTGAAAATTGCCATGTTTGCGACTTTCGACAATTTAAGTGTGGTGTATAAAAAATACGACATATATGGTTTACCAAGAAATTAACCGAAAGCTTAAATCGCCTGGCTAAACATCTAACACACTTCAAATTGAACGCACTTCATCTACATCTTGCACCTGGAATACTAAAATACATTGATTAACGATAAATTTAAACTAGAAGTAAATATGCAATTACAACACGGCCATGAGCTTAGGAGCGTGTTCGGGTTGCAATTCAATGTCCGAGGACTTGATCTTGTTGCCCAACTTGTAGACCGATTGCACGTAACCAGCCTCGTTCATCACGACAAAGTCGGCGTTGCAGCCAACGTTCAAGAAACCTCTCTCGTTCTGAACACCGACAGACACGGCGGCGTTGTTGGTACAGGTCTTGACGGCCTGGGCCAAGGAGATGTTGGTCCACTTGACCAAGTTTCTGATACAGGCAGGCAAGGTGGTGGCAGCACCGGCCAAGGTGTCGGTGCCCTTCAAGGTCAATCTGAAGCCGTCCTTGACGATGTATTGGGCGTCCCACTTGTAGGTGCCGTCGGCCAAGCCGATCAAGTGCATGGCGTCGGTGACCAACACACACTTCTCGGGGTTTGCGCGGTATGCCAAGGTGCACATGGAGGGGTCGATGTGGACGCCGTCACAGATCAAGCCGAAGTAGGGTGTGTGGGAGTTGGCCACAGGGGAGGTCACGAGACCCACCACACCGGCGTCACGGTGGTGTGGCTGGGGCATGGCGTTGTACAAGTGGGTGACCATGGAGGCTCCGTTCTGGATGGCCTTCAAGCCGGTGTTGTAGTCGGACATGGTGTGGCCAATGGAGAAGGTGATGTTTTTCTTGGTGATGAAGGGAATGAGGTCGAGGACACCGGGGATCTCGGGGGCGGCGGTGATGATGCACACGTTGTCGACCAAGTTCAGCTCTCCGCCGTAGATGTGGTTCAACTTGGCCTCGCCTTCCTTGGCGTCCACGAAGGTCTCGACCGGGTGGCAGCCCTTCTTTTCGAGGTTGATGAAAGGACCCTCGAGATGAGCACCAAGCGAGTCGGTCTGCACGGCGGAGCGCGACTTTCTGTAGTAGGGGAGCACCTTCTGGTAGACTTCGGGGAAGTTGGAGGTGACGGTGGGGCAGAGCGCAGTGACTCCGGTGGACAAGTACTTGGTCATGGCGTCCTGGTAGAACTGGTAGAACGCGCGGATGTCCTCGTCAGAGGACTTGGAGTTGACGGCGGAGAAGTTCAACCCGTAGATTCCGTTGTTCTGGATGTCGAGGAAGCCGGGGGCCACGTACTGGCCGTCCAAGTCGACCACGGTGACATGGCCGGACTTGGGGCCCTCCACGATCTTCTGCGTGGCGTTGTCCACCCAGAGGTCCTTGTTGCGGTACACCTCGCCGTTGTCTATCAAGTGGCAGTTGGTGTATCTGGTGTAGCTCATGGTGGTGGTGGTGGTGGAGGTAGTGAAATAAGTGTGGGGCTGTAGTGGGGAATAAGGAAACAGGAAAGCAATGGCGAAATTTCACTCCAAAACCGGCCAATATATACTGGACCCCGGGCGCCATCTCCTTGGGGTATGACTGCCGCCATCACCCTGCCAGGGACGCCTAGGGGTTGCGGTTGCACACCGGCCACCGCAACATGGAGCCGATGCAACCGGGACAGGCCGCGGCAGGTTGCATTGGCACACGTGGGGAAGCTGCAGTGTAACGTGGGGGAGGGGGCTGCGATGCGACGTTGCACCGGGTCCCCTGCAGGAGGCCATCGGATGCAACTTTACCTTCCACACCACCCTTGTTCTAGCAAGATATATAGACGGCAGTTGTCCAGCCAGTGAAAAGTCACTTCGACATCCACATCCACTACCACAATGAAGCAAGTCTCCTTCAGCAACGCCAGCGACGCCTCCACCTACCTTGCGCAATACATCGTCAAGAGAATCAACGACTTCGGTGCCACCCCACAAAAGCCATTTGTGCTTGGTCTTCCCACCGGCTCCTCGCCCGAAGGCGTGTATGCCCGCTTGATCGAGGCCAACCGCAAGGGCTTGGTCACCTTCAAGAACGTGGTCACCTTCAACATGGACGAGTACCTCGGGTTGGCTCCCTCCAACGACCAGAGCTACCACTACTTCATGTACAACAAGTTCTTCAACCACATCGACATTCCCCGTGAAAACATCAACATCTTGAACGGCTTGGCGTCCGACGTGGACGCCGAGTGCGCCAGATACGAGGCCAAGATCAAGTCGTACGGCCGCATCCACTTGTTCATGGGTGGCCTTGGTCCCGAGGGCCACCTTGCCTTCAACGAAGCTGGTTCTTCTAGATCCTCCACCACCAGAAGAGTGTCGTTGGTGGAGTCCACCATCCAGGCCAACTCGCGTTTCTTCAACAACGACCTCGCCAAGGTTCCCAGATACGCTCTCTCCGTGGGCATTTCCACCATCTTGGACAACTCCGACGAGGTGGTCATCATCGTCATGGGCGCCTCCAAGGCCTTTGCCTTGGAGAAGACCGTGCACGGCACCAAGAACGATGCCAGATACCCATCTTCCTACTTACAAGACCACAAGAACGTGATGATTGTTTGTGACAACGAGGCTGCTGGCATCAAGGCCAAGCTCTAGGCAATATATAGAATATAACGATTAATTACGGACAGTTGTAGGGAGGGAAGGATTGAAGAGGGCATATCTGGGAGTGAGCTTATGGTAGATTTAAAGCAATAATAATGATACATATTGATTCGCAAGGCCGAAATAATTAGAAAGCTTATCTCAGTGCAGTAGGGGTTATACAATAGATTCAATGCGTCCTACCCTTAAACCTGCTGCGAATTATAGAACGCCTATCTATTCAACATGTCCAGAAAAATTTATGTCCAGACGTAGTATGCTCTCCAGAAGTAGTATGCTCTCCAAAAGTAATATTCTCTCCAGAAGTAATATGCTCTCCAGAAGTAATACTCTCTCAAGAAGTAATATTCTGTCTCAAGAAGTAATATTCTCTCCAGAAGTAATATGTATTTTATGTGGTAAAGTTATTCCGTTCTCTCCTCCAATCTCTTTCAATGGTCCTATTCCACAGTATTCTCGTTTCAATAAAATTCAATTCCGAGTTACAACCAATCCTGCTCGGCATTTGAGATGACTTTCTCCTATCCAATGTAACCACCACCGCCGCTGATTCCATTAGATGATCCCATGCACTTTGCCATCATGCTTTGTATATCATGCCAGAATTCTAAGTGCACACTTTCAGTGATCATCACCAAACGTCCAGCTGACTAAAAGCTGACCTCACGGCACGGAGTTGCACGAAGGTGATAGCCAGAACATCGGAAAATCCACCCGGTACTCCGGTATCCGAAAGTCGCTGTAAAAACACGACACGAGCCCTTAGTCCGGCCACTTGTGAATAACCTGATTTTCAGGACCATTGTCAGCCGTTTGCAATTACAATGCTACATCTCAGAATTCATTTTTGCAAGTACAAAACAGTTTTGTCAAAATGCTGTCTTATGGCAATATTTCAAATTGTATGCTGTTGTTAATACACAATTACTCTGCTTTTTAAATCTAAAATTACTTTGCTTTTCAATCTTCAATTTTCTGCTTTTCAATCTTCAATTTTCTGCTTGTCAATCCTCAATTCTCTGCTTTTCAATCCTCAATTCTCTGCTTTTCAATCCTCAATTCTCTGCTTGTCAGTCTTCAATTATGCAATTCCCCAATTTCAATCTTCTTCTTTGATTTTCTCAATTTCAATCACTATCTTGTCATTCTTCACCTACTGTATCGATTTCTGCTACGTTGAATCAGTAAAAACATTCATTCGTGGAACAAAGTCGGTCATGGCAGACATTTTGCTTGGTGGATAAAGTATCTATAGATTCTGCCACGAACCATGCATGCTATTTTTCTAGGCCGTGGTGGAGTTCTCATTCGATGAGTAGTAGGCCGCACCAATGGCAGCTCCGATGATGGAACTGTTGTCGACCAAGTTGAAATCCACAGTGATACCCAACTTCATGACGACGTCGTTGTTGTTGACGTACTTCTTGATCAACTCGCGGTACGAGTCGAAGTACTGGATGATGGAGCCCACGTAGCCGATATTTATGGCCTGGTTCTGGATCTGCTCATTGACGTTGTACTGCTTGAGAAGCTTGATGAAGGCCACGATGGTGGTGGCCACGATGAAGGCACCACGCTGGAGAATGCTCACGGCGACGGTGCGGATGGTGTCGGCGTCGGCACGCGTCACCGAGTCTTCGGGCCAGCTGAACTCCTTGGCGATTCTTGCGCGGATGTCGTCCACGTCGTCGTTCTCGGTGATGAAGCACATGAGCTCGCCGTTGACGCCGTCGTAGGGGTTGTTGAGGACGGCGTCCAACTGCAACGCCGAGTGGCCGGGGAACAACTCCTTGGCCTGGATGAGGTCGACCATGACCAAGCGCAACAACTCGGGGAGGTAGCGGCCCGAGGTCATGAGCTCGGTGGGCTGCAAAATGGAGTTGGTGTTGGGGTCCACCGACATGTAGGGCTGGAAGTGGAACTGGAAGTTGTTGAAGCGCGGCTCGATGACGTAGTCGTACTGGGTGGGGAGGTAGGGCAACATCTGGTCGCCAAAGAGCGACATCTCGGTGTTGTACAAGGTCTTGTTGCCGGAGGCGGAGTTGGTCCAGCACTTGTCGGGGTGGATGGCGGCGTTGTGCTCGAGCGAGCAGCACACGTTGAAGCCGGTGCCGAGCACCATGGCGAGCTTCATGAAGGGGTCGAAAAAACACCCGGCGGAGTAGACGGCGAGCGAGTCGTTCAACACGATCTTGACGTCCACGTTCAAGTTGTGGTAGCGGAGCAACATCTGCTCCAAGATGGACTTGAGGTCGCGGTCGTAGACGTCGGGCGCAATGGTGTAGCCCTTGGACACCGTGACAATGCGGCCGGAGTTGTGCGAGGTGGTCTTCAAGGGGAAGGACCAGGTGATGCCGGTGGCGATGAGCGCGTCGCGGCGGATGACGGCCTGCGACGCGAGCGTCTCGCTGATGCGGTCGGCAATGAAGCGGAAGAAGTTGGTGTCGATGATCTTGAAGTCGTTGGCGATGGTCCATTTCTTCTCCACCACCACGCGCACGCGCAGCGAGGGCGAGCAGTTTTGTGCGGGAGGGGCGATGGACACCACCGCCACGCGGAGCGTGGAGCCGCCGAGGTCGATGCAGAGGAAGTCGCCGTGCTCCTTGCCGGAGGGGCTGATGTTGTAGTTGGGGAGCATGGTGATGGGCGAGTTGGCGGCAAGCGAGCGGCCAAAGTCGTCCACGAGAAGCGCCGCCTGCTGCGACAACACCGTGTCGGTGGTGCTGTGGGTGAAGCGGTGGACGACGGCGGCTGCGGCCGAGGAGGCACCGGTTGTGCCGGACAACGTGGTGGCGGCGTCGGAATGGACCGACAGGTCTGCCGACAGGTCGGGGGTGGAGCTCAAGGGCGAGTCGAGCGAGGACGAGAGCGAGGCCGCGTCGTGGTGGGACGACACTGCCGCCAACGCGGCAGAGGCCTTGGGCACGGCGAGAGGCTGCACAGCAACCACGGTGTGTTTGGCGATGGCAGGGCCCCCGGACATCATGGTGTATAGAGAGCGTGGAAGAGGGTAGTGGGGAGGGTGGGTTGGTTGGTTGGAGGAGAAGAGGTGGATGAGGGCACCAGATGTTTATATACGCCAGGGCGATGGTGATGTTACATTGGGGTGCGAGGGTGATTTGGGCGTGCACACTGCGCACTAGTGCCACCTGAGGTAAGGTAACAGTAGGGTAGGCAATTAGAGGAAGTACAGTGCACTGGCGTGTGGTGCAGGACATTGGAGGTGGTGGTAGTGGACAGGAAACGGAAAGGTGGGGGAGGGGCCGGGCCACAGTGGCCGCAGGCAGGTGGTGGTGTGGGGCAGGGTCTGGGGCAGTTGGCCCACTGGTGGTGGTGGTGGTGGTGACGGAGGACGTGGGGGAGGTTGCATCGGAGTGGTTGCAGTGGTGGTGGTGGTGGGATGCCGGACTATACGCAGGAACACTATATGCAGGATGCACATCGCCCGATGATCTGGTGCCATCGCTGAGTGAAATGAAGAGAGAAAGTCGATGAGAAAGTTAACGATTATGGAGGTAATGTTTACAGAGATAATGATTATAGAGAAGTTCATTATGGAGTTCGGGATTAGACTATGCATGTAGAGCTACTAGAATCCACATGTAATGATTTTGGAGTGTACAGTTTCCCCAGTTCTCGCACCAGGTACTATGACTCCATCGCCTCCATCCGTGTAACCTCCTGCCCATGGGGTGCGTTCGGCCGGTGCAGTTGCTTTTTCCAGCGGCAGGGTGTATTCCGCTTGTTTGGGCAGGTGCCCTTAGGCTGGGGCCAGAGGGGAATTTTCCGATTGTTCCATGGAACCCTGGGGTCAATGCAACCTGGGTCTGGTGCAGAGCACAAAGCGGTGGTGGGGTGTTTGGGGCACAGAATATACGAACCACCGGGATATGGCCCAAGGCGAAATATAATCCGAAGGTCTGGGGTTGGACAGTGGGAGAGAGTGTAACCTGCAATCGAGTGATAGGGGTATTGGAAAAGAGTGATACGATGTGGAGGTGACATGCAATGAGTGCGAGGTGGAGTCAAGTCAAGGGAAAGATGAAGGTGGAGTCAAGTCATGGTAGATGAAGGTGGTCAAGTCATGAAGGTGGAGTCAAGTCAAGGGAAAGATGAAGGTGGAGTCAAGTCATGAAGGTGGAGTCAAGTCAATGGCACAGGCGATATGTGGAGTAGATGAGTTGCAGCGATACAGGCGTGGGGTTAGGTATACTTGCAATGGAAAATTGCAATGGGGAAGGTGGTGTAACTTGCAATGGTGGTGTAACTTGCTTTTGGAGTGTAACTTGTACAACGCCTGTGAGTGTATCTTGCACAACGCCTGAGTGTAACTTGCAATGGATAGAGTGTATCTTGCAATGGATAGGAGTGGTACTTGCTCAATTCCATTGAATGCTTGCATATCGGCACAGACTACGGAGTGTAACTTGCGATGGATACCAGTGAGACAGAACGAATATGGAGTGTATCTCGAACAACCCTTGGGTGTAACCTCTGACCGTGTAGTATTAATTACGGTTAGGATGCTGGACACACGGGTTAGTATGTCTGACAAGTTCAGCCTTCCCGTTAGGGCATACTACATGCTACATGGAGCCGTTTTTCTGCCCAATCAAGAGCCCTAGCAAAGATGAATGCTACTTGGGTCCATTTCACGCCCAAACAAGCAGAATTGCACGGAAGGCGATGGCGAGAAGCGATGGTGTTGGCTTCTGGAACTTTTCGTCATTTGGAGAATTTGTTGTCTGGAGAATTCATCTGGAGAATTTGTCCACTGGAGAACTCGACGGACTAATGCGGAATGGACTGGATGGTTTCCTAACTATGAATGAATTGTAGAAATTGATAGGACCCTGCTACTGACTACTTCGCGTGTCACCACGCCGATGCCGGATGCAGCAGGACAATCGTCAGGCCGATATCCCCAAGATCCACTTCTGAGGTCTTGTAACCAAGGGTTTGATGATATGCAACCTCAAATGACGACATTTCACCCAGTGTGCGCATTTCGGGCACAAACAACTTTCTTGGTATTGAAGTGTGGGACGTTTGTCCCTGCTTTGTGACTTGTGACGCGAGACTGGTGATATCGTCACAATTGTGGTGCTACCATGGAACATGATGGAAGAGATCATGACTTAATGCACGACATAGTGAACATCATGGAAGCTTATAGTGAACATCATAGAAAGCTTATAGTGAACATCATAGAAAGCTTATAGTGAACATCATAGTAACGTCAAAGTAATCTCATAGTAATCTCATAGCAACCTCATATTAACCTCATGGTAACCTCATGGTAACCTCATAGTAATAATGGAGACAGTTTGTTCTGGTCAATTCATCTATATTGTAGTTCATGATTTACATTCTCTTATTCTTTATCCTTTTTCATCTCCGTTCTTCGTGATCGTCACTTTTGCCTTAGGAATCACTCTTCTTCACGGTACCACTCTTCTCTGTTTGCAGTGAATCTTCTTGAGTCGTCGAATTATCGACTATTATCTTCCAGTCCAGGACTTCTCTTTCCCCACCCTTCCCATCTTCTCTTTATTCTTTTAATCTGCGCATCTCTCGAAACCTCAATATTCTCGAAGCTGCAAAAATCTCATTTCTATTGTTCCAATTCTAAGCCATCCACTTCATCTCCCATCTTTCCAGAAAATCTACTCCTCAAATAAATTAGTCTCTACGTTTCCGTATCTCTATCAACACCTCCTAGTATCTCTTTTTGTGCCTCTTTCCTGCCTCTTTCTTGCCTCTTCCTTCATTATATTCTTCTCTACACCTTTATTATATTCTTCTTCACCTTTCATCAAATCTCTCTACACATTTCATTATATTCTTTACTGATGTCTATGTATGTTTCTTGCTTTCGGACCCTGCCACTTTGGCCATGCGGGAGCCCTGCACGGCGCCGTCGCCTTCCAACAACACCTCCCGTAACTTGGCCTTGACTTGGACCGCGGCCTCGTCCGCCATTCGGCCCGCCACCACCATGGCCGGCTTCAACATGCGCATCGTGTGCAACCCGTACACCACGCCGGCCAACACCACCATCAACAGGAAGAGGAGCGGGTTGCGCAACACCGCGGCAATCTTGCCCCAGCCCAACACGAACATGGCGATCCAGATGTAGTAGGGCACCAGTGTGGCGTGCTGGAGAAGCAGGCGCTTGGTCTCGACGTACTGGGCGTCGGCCTCGCGCTTGAACTTGGTAGTGGCTGCTGCCAGGTCTGCTGGCGAGAGCACCTGGGAGAAAGGTGCGTTCTTGGAGGAGGAGGCGCTGGCGTCGTCGTCGTCGTCGGAATCGTCCGACTCGTCATCGTCGTCAGATCCATTGGCATTGGCCGTTTCGGTCTTGTTCTTGGAGCTGTCGCGGGTGTCGCTAGGACCATCCAAGCCCGCCCCGCGCAACCTGCCTAGCGAGAACGGCGCCTCCACCACACGCCCGGCCACCTTCATCTCCTGGAGCACCGGCACCACGGTGTCGGCCCGCGCACGTGCGCGGGCAAAGCTGGTCTCCAACTCGTCGGGCTTCTGGTAGAGACGCGGCATGCCGTTCTCGTCGTAGCGGAACGCGTCCTCGAACCGGTCCTTCATGAGGTGGAACACCAGGTCGCGTGTGATGAGCTGGTGCACCGTGTGGTGCAACGCCACCCACGCCCGTAGGCATAGTTGGTCGAGGCCGTCGGCGTTGGCGACGGCCGAAACGCCCAAGCCAAAGTCTGGAACTATGGTGCCAACATCGTCAGTGGTGCTGAAAGTGTTGGTGTCCTTTGCATTGACTTTAATTCCGGCATATCTCTCGCTAGCCTCTTCTACCGCGGTGTGGAACCGCGCCATCACCCGCTCCCATGTGTGTTCCCCAGGGTCCGCCAACTCCTTGGTCACCGCCTTGTGCACACTGCCGGCAATCTTGGCGGTGGCACGTTCCAAAATGTTGCCCATCTCCACCACCTGCTGGCGGGCCACCGCCAGGTCGAACTGCGCGTCGATCTCGCGAGCAAAGTCCTCGCCGGCAAATTGCCCTAGCGAAATGTGGGCCGTCTGCACAAGAAGGCCGCCGTGGTGCTTCTCGCGGAGTGCCGCCACCGCGTCGCAGAAGCGCCGGTTCCTCTTGCTGCGGATCTTCTTGATCTCCGCCCCAAACTGCTGGAGCGTGTTGGCCACCATCCATTTGGAGTGCGTGTCGAAGTACTCGCGGTACTTGGCGTAGACCTTTTCGCACAAGACGGCCCGTTTCTGCTGGTAGATGGACTGGTTGTAGCGGGACGCCTCGGCGTCGTAGTCCTGGAGCACCTCCTCGGCCAAGTCCACCATGGTCAAGCCGGTCTGCTCGTAGTCCACGTCCGGGGACGGCGTGTGGCCGCCGAAGTAGCCCTCGTACTTGCCCAAGAAGTCGCCGTAGGCTGCGCCCGAGATCTCGTCACATTTGAACTTGGCCACGAGGATCTGCTGCGTGGGAATGTCGAGGTCGCGGTTGTTGTCGATCTGGTCCCAGCAGCTCTCGGCATACATGGTCCAGCCGTCTACCGGGATCTGGTGGTGATAGTGGGGCTTGAACAACTCCTTGTGCACCACCATGCGGTCGCCCAAGAGCCGCACGTCCTTGGCAAACTCCTCGGGCTGGAGCACCTTGTGGTGCAACGCATGGAAGTCCACGTCGAAGAAGTCGCCAAACTGCAAATGCGCCAACTCCGCCGGCTTGCTCAAGTCGGTCCACATCTTGTTCAAGTCGGTGACCAACGTCTCGGCCAAGTTCTTGAGCGGCGTGACGCCGATGTGGTCCCGGATCACGATCAACAACAACACCTTGTGGTTGTTGTGCTCCAACTTGGCCCTGCCGAAGAGCGACAAGTTGACCTCGAACACCGTCTTGAGAAGGCCCATGTTGGCGCCCTGGTACAACCCCACCTGGGTCTCCCATATGTTGATGATCAAGATTTCCGACGTGGACATGGCAAACAACGCGGCCTTGCGCTCGAAGTCCTGGTCCTCGCCGCGTTCCCGGCCATCCGTGCCCTCCACATCCATGACAAAGATGTTTTCCGACGAGCCGCCGGCGCCCTTGGTGGTGTTGACCTCGGGCGAGTACGCCATCCAGATGCCCTTGGTGGTCTGCTGGCGCCGGGTCTCGTCCATGACGTCGAAGTTGGTGTTGAAGAGCTGGTTCAACAAGGTGGACTTGCCGGTGGACTGCGACCCAAAGACGGAGATGATGTGATAGTCATTGCCCACGATCTGCCCGGGCGACGTGGTGGTATTGATGTAGTCCATGATCTTGGAGTTGAACTGTTTCCGCTCGTCAATCACCTGGATGGCATCCTGGAGGTGGTGCTGGTCAATGGGGAGAAATGACGACGATGAAGACGAATGGGCTGGACTGGCAGAGGCGGCCGGACGGGCCGCTTCTGCGTCCGAATCGGTCTTCAAGTGGGAACTCGTGACCTTGTCGATGTCCACGGACACTTCGTAGTCTACTGTAGGAGAAGGGAAGCCTAAATCGTCCGACATCGTGGGAAGAATGTGGTGGATAGAGTGGACCCAACATGTCCACGTGAAATCTTTTGATATCATGCGACATCTGGGGAGGAGGCAACAGACAATAGGAATGATCTCGGGCCAGAATGCAGGGATTTGGGGTTAAGAGGCTATTTGGGACTATCAATGCAAAGGGGATGGGCTACAACATGTTTTATGAACAAAACTACCGGTTCTGTTGGCAGAATGGTGAAGACAAAGGACGCTTCTTCTCCGTCAGAATGTCGTGGTAGGAATGTCGCGGATACTGGAGTAGCACCAGACGAAGACGAATACTACCAAGTGTAGCCGGAATCAGGGGACCCTAGGCACATCTGCTTATTCAGGTGTAATTATTGGAGAGATTGATAAGCTGAAACAGCGATATTGGCGACAATTGCTTGGTTTGTGTAAATGCCACGAACCATATCTATGGGCTGCGTTGCGAATGCATCTAGGTATAATTGCAGTTAGGTGTATCTGCAGTAGGGATATCTGCAGTTTAAAACACATTAAGTTAGTTTAACTGCTGATTGTACACATAGAGAGTCTATTTGAATTTTATTTCTTATTGTTCCTATTATATTCTTAGGTTTCTCCCTTCATGAGATATTGACTTATCATATATATTTCCCTTCATGAGATATTGAAATATCATATATATATATATCCCTTCATGAGATGTAACTTATCATGAGATTCTTCATCATTATCATATATATTTCTCTTCATGAGGTGTGACATATCATGAGATTCTTCTTCATTATCATATATATTTCTCTTCATGAGGTGTGACATATCATGAGATGCTCCTTCATTATTATTTCCCTTCATGAGTTATTGACGGATCATGAGATGCTCCTTCATTATGATATATATTCGTTGAATTATCCACCCATAACTGCAGTTAAGTTAATTGGATGGAATAAATCTGGATGTAATTTGCAATGGTCCCAGATGTAATCTTGATTATCTTAATAATAATTTCTGTTTTCTGGTACTCAATTGGCATTCTACCACCACGTTCCACAACCTCTTTCTGACCTTCTACACACTCTCTATTACTTCCTGTATTTTATCCTACAACTTTTTGGTCAACTCCGGAACGGCGGAGTTCAAGTCAGCAACAAGGCCGATATCGGCCACGTTGAAAATGGGGGCCTCGGGGTCCTTGTTAATGGCCACAATGGTCTTGGAGTCCTTCATTCCGGCCAAGTGCTGGATGGCTCCACTCACTCCAACAGCCACGTACAAGTCTGGGGCCACGATCTTACCGGTTTGGCCAACTTGCAAGGAATTGTCACAGTAGCCCGAATCGACAGCAGCACGAGTAGCACCCACGGCAGCGTTCAACTTTTCGGCCAAGGGCTCCATCAAGGCGTCGAAGGTTTCCTTGTTCTTCAATCCACGGCCTCCGCTCACCACTCTGGAGGCAGAGCCCAATTCAGGTCTTTCCGAAGTCACCAAGTCTTCACTAACAAACTCGGTCCGGTTGTTCGATTCCACTTCGGCAACGTCCTCGATCGCCACAGCCGAGCCGCCCACGTTGGCTGGGGCAAATGCAGAGCTTCTGATGGAGGCAAGCTTCAACTTTTCACTGGTCTTGACCGTGGCAAGCGCATTGCCAGCATACACCGGTCTGACAAACGTGTCCTCCGATTCGACCTTGATGATGTCGGACAAGGGCTGCACGTCCAAAACAGCGCCCAAACGAGGCAACAACGACTTGCCTACGGCGGAGGCTGGGGCCACGAAGTGGGTCCATTCGCCAGATGACTGCAACACTTGCTGGACCAATGGCGTCAATTCTTCGGCCAAGTAGTGGTTGTAACGGGCTCCCTTGGCCACCACGACCTTGGAGAGTCCAGATATGGTGGCAACTTCACCAGCGACGGCCTCGCCGTCGGGACCTGCCACCAAGGCCGTTACCGGCTTGCCAATCTGGGTGGCTGCTGTGATGGTGGACAAGGAAGCAGGGGAGATTTTTGCACCGGCGGTTTCCACGAACGCAAGGGTGTCGAGTCTGCGTGCCGAAAGCGAAAAGGCCCTGGAGAAAGGACGAAGCATGATGGTGAAGATGGTGTGTGATTGAATTGGATCCAGTAATAGTGCATTTCATGGGAAAGTGTCACGTGATGTCGTGCTATGGAATGATCACGTGACAGTTGGTCACGTGGAGATACGCCTACACCTGCCTCCATTCCACCCGGCTACTTCTCTACACACCGGAAGTGTGCCCCTCCTCTTCCCCCACCCTCCACCAGCCTACCCCTCCTCCTCAACCACCCCAGGGCCCAGCTGACAACCAGAACTCATGACCTTTGGAGCCCTTTCTATTGGACAGTTCCCCACAGTGCGTTGTGTCACGTGGGCCAGTATATAAAGTCGTTTCAAGGACTATTTACAACCCATGGCTGAACCTCCCTACAAGGCCCTGCCGGGCAACAGGCAGGCTCGAAGTATCATCCAAGACCAAAGACGCGTCGCTTCGCCATCACCAGCGCGTCACATTTCAAATAGACGTGTTATTGGCACCTCCAGCTCTCTCAATAGCAATTCGGGCTTGGGACGAGAACGTCAACCGCTAATAGACCACACTTCAGGGGCCAATTTCGGCACAAACCGAACCGGGACCAACTCGTCGGACTTCGACAGCATCCTCAATATCCCTATCAAGCACGAATCAGACGAGGAGTCCGTTGTCTATCGCAATACATTGATGAGGTCGGAAGGCACCAGAGCCACGTTCGAGGCATCGGTAGCTTCCGGCAACTCGTCATCTTCGGAATCGGGTCCCAGCCATGCCGACACCCATGAGTATGTTCCCACTGCCACTCAACACTGGGAAAATTTGAGCTGGGGAGAGATCTTGCCCTACTATTTGCCCTGTCTCTCGTGGCTCCCTCACTACAACACCTCCTTCTTCTTGGGCGATCTTATCGGGGGATTGACGTTGGTGTTCTTCCAATTGCCCCTCTCGCTCTCGTACGCAACCACATTGGCCCATGTTCCCGTCGTTTCGGGCCTCTATTCCCTCGGTGTTGCTCCGTTAATATACCTCATCTTTGGCAGTGTTCCTCAGATGGTGGTTGGTCCAGAGGGCCCCATATCGTTGGTGGTCGGCCAGGCCATCGAGCCCTACTTGCACCACATGAAGAAGAAGAACTTGGATCCCATGGAATCAGTGGTTGCCATCACTATGGTAAGTGGATGCAGTTTATTGGGTTTCGGCTTGGGAAGATTCGGCTTTTTGGACAACGTCTTGAGTGCCTCCTTCTTGAAGGGATTCATTAGTGCAGTCGGCCTCGTCATGGTCATCAACGCATTGGTGGTCACCCTTGGTTTGCTGAGCTTGCAGAAGCGCATCAGCAATGACCCCAATGAAATGGACATACATTCTCCCTTCGACAAGGTGATCTTTTTGTACAATAACTTCAACAAGGCCCATTCCCTTACCTGGAAAATCAGTCTTGTTGGTTTTGTACTTATTATGGCCGTCAGAACCTACAAGCGAATTGCCGCAAATCGGCCAGGAAAATGGTCGCAAAGGGCTGTCTACATCCCAGAAATCTTGGTTGTGGTGGGAATATCCACCTTACTTTGTGCAAAATTCCGTTGGGATCAATCTGGTATTGATATTGTCGGAGATGTGCAAAGTGACGAGGTGTTCAAGCTTTATAACCCATTTGCTCCCAAAATGTGGCCCTTAATGAGACGGTTTTCGTCGGCTGGCTTCCTTACAGCCATGCTTGGATTCTTTGAATCCACCACTGCCTCAAAAACCTTGGGATCTCACTATGACTTGCCCATTTCTTCAAACAGAGAGTTGGTGGCTCTTGGGTTTATTAATGTTTTTAATTCTATGTTTGGGGCATTACCTGCCTTTGGTGGCTATGGAAGAAGCAAGATCAATGCAATTTCGGCCAAGACCACGGTTTCTGGAGGAATCATGGGTATTTGTACCCTCTTTACCTTATTCAACCTTCTCGACTATCTCTATTACGTGCCAGAATGCATGTTGAGTGTTATCACTGCGGTTATTGGAATCCTGTTGATTGAGGAGGCTCCATATGAAGTGTACTTTCACTGGAGAAGTGGGGGTTACAATGAATTGATCACTTTTGGAGTTACGGTGGCTACAACTTTATTTTATTCCATTGAAGTTGGAATTGCTGTGGGTTTAATATACTCTTTGATCAGAGTTATCCGTCATTCTGCCGCTTCCAGAATTCAGATTTTGGGAAGATACCCTGGCTCGAACAATTTCTTGGATGCAGACATCCCATCCTCGGGAATTCCAGATACCAGTAAGGCAACGGGTGAGCTTAAGAAGTCTTTATCGAAGATTGGACATCCAAATCTAGGGTTTTTCAACGACGAAAATGTGACCTTGTTGAATACAATGGCGCTTGAGGAAATCGAAGGATGTTTGATTGTGAAGATTCCAGAACCTTTGACGTTTACCAACAGTAATGATCTCCGTTCCCGGTTATTAAGAGTAGAGAAGTATGGCTCGACAAAAGCCCATCCAGCTCTGAAGAGAAGTAGAGATGAGAACATGACAAATTACATTATTTTCGATTTACATGGGATGTCGGAATTGGACTCTTCTGCCGCTCGAATTCTCTATGACTTACTTCTAAGCTACAGGAAAAGACATATTCCTGCATTCTTTGTGAGAGTTAATTCCAATATCAAGCTTAGAAAGCGGCTATACAATACTGGAATCGACAGGTTGTTAATCGAGAGTCTTGGTGATGTGGACTACTTCGAAATTCAGAAGACCATTGATGAGAGAAGAATTGGACAAGAATATGGTTCCGGTTTCAGTGATGCTGGACAATTCGATGGCGAGGACTCGTCTCAGATCTACAACTTGCTTGAGAGTCAAAATGCTCCGTTCTTTGGTCACATCAGTGATGCACTCAAGGTAATTGATTTCTTTGAAGTGAGCCAGCAAAACAAGCGGGTGACTGAGTTCTTGGAGGTGGACCAGGCCGAAAGAAGATCCAGTCTTCCTGGTATCCTCGTATAGTTACGGATTAATTAGAATTAGATATTGAATAGATATAATACGTGAATGGTTAAAGGACTATAGAATGGGCATTATAGTAGACAATGCTTAACTAAATGGATTAAGCCTTAGTTCGTATTAATGAGATGAAATGACTGCAACTACTCTATGACCTCCCCAGCGTTCTATAATTTTCAGTTTCTCCATTTAGACACTACTCTATATTCTCTGACTTCACACTGTTGCTATCTCTATCTGTAACCAGAGAATGAAAATTTGCATACCTTCACTTCACCGTCACAACTGATCCAAAATCACTACAAAGTTCATAAATATTCTAATCTACATGAAACCATATAAATGACGTATTTCCTTCACAGAAGTCCGCTTTTAATTCATCTAGTCCAGTCTACCAATGTTATGGTATTCGCACCTCATATCTCATCTTTCACACTTAACTAACGCGACGCGTACCACACCATGTCTTTGGAAATACCTAGCACCGAGGACGGAGTCCAACGGGAATTGACCATCAAAGAAGAGTATCAGCTATGGAGAAAGAACTGCCGTTATATGTACGAGTTTGTTAGCGAAACAGCCGTGACTTGGCCGTCGTTAACCATCCAATGGCTTCCAGAACACCACGAGGCTGATGGCCTCATTGACGCCAAATTGCTCTTGGGAACTCACACTTCTGGCGAGGACACCAACTACTTGAAGGTGGCCTCCACCCAGATCCCGGGAAAAGTGGCCAATGGCGAGTCCAGCAAGGCCAGTTCTCGTATCAAAATCACCAAGAAGCTTGAGAACGCATTCGAAATCAACAGGGCCCGCTACATGCCCCAGGACCCCGACATCGTGGCCACAATCAACGGAGAAGGTAAGGTGGATCTTTACAACATCAAAGGCGAGTCCAACGAGGCCTACAGCCACTTGGAGCCCCACAGTGCTAACGGTTATGGATTGGCATGGAACACCTTCAACAAGGGCCACTTGTTGACGGCTTCTGATGATACGACGGTGGCAAACTCGGATATTGCCACCGGGACCATCCTTTTCCGCAATGAAAGCCACGAGGACATCGTCAATGACTCCAAATGGCACTCGTTTGATGCACACATGTTCGGGTCCGTCTCCGACGACAAGAAGGCGTACTTGTTCGATGCCAGACAGTCGCAGGAACCCGTGCTTGGTTTCTACAGCGAGGAGTCCAAGGGTATCAACTCCATTGCGTTCTCGCCCTTTTCTCGTAATTTGTTGGCCATTGGCAATGCCAACTCCAACATTTGCTTGCTAGACATCAGAAAGTTGACCAGCAGGGCCAAAAGCAGCGAAGGGTTGTTGCACACCATGATGGGCCACTCAGATTCGATAACCAGCATGGAATTCTCGCCCCACAAAGACGGTATTCTCGCTTCTGGTTCTCAAGACAGAAGATTGATCATCTGGGACTTATTCAAGGTGGGTGAGGAACAGCAACAGGAAGATGCCGAGGATGGATGTCCCGAGCTTTTCATGATGCACGCAGGCCACACTGGGGCCGTTTCCGACTTGAGCTGGTGTCCTTACAAGGAGTGGACTTTGGGCTCTGTTGCAGACGACAATATTGTCCACTTGTGGGAGGTTGGAAAGTCGCTTCTCAACTCTGAATCCCAACTGGAGATCAAGGATTCCGACTTGGAGTAGTTTGGCCAGGCCCAAACTTGTACTATAGCTCACGAACCTATATATTGAAGAAGAGCCGGGTTTTGATAATTGTAGAAGGTTGTTGTGGAACTACGTGGAAGCCATTCAATGCAATTGGTCAGACGTTTTGTTGCAGTGAAACAAGCAGGTTGTGATTCTCAAGAAGTACGGAGCACATTGATTGGTGCAACTAAATGCATGTCCACTAAAAAACCACAACGACATGGTTATAGCAGTGGCTTCAGTAATTGCTCTGATACTCTAGGGACTTATAATTATGCTAATTATTGGAACGCCAATCCATTGGCATATTTTGCCAAACATACTCTTTGCATTATTGAAGAACGTTATTGTAGCACTCCATCTAGAAAAGCAATATGATAAAAACAAGGTTTCAATGCCAGATCAAGTGGCGTTATTCTCGAAGAAAACTAGCTTTGGCGAGTCTCCAGATGTTCCAAAGAATAAACTTTGTGGCTATTGTATTTATGATGGTAGTACCATCCTGGTCAAACAATAAATCTGTAGATCTGCACGAAATACACTGCCATTTAGATCAAAGCCTACGTAAACTGTGGAGTATTGCTGTATCTAGTCATAAGGTGGCGTATTGCTGTGTCCAGTCATAAGCCCAGACTTCGTTCCAGGTCCAGATATCGTCGTTCCAGACTAAGCTTTGCACCATGCACGAGACTGCCTAGAAGTTGACAGAGCTGACACTGTCACGGTAATTAGGTCTGCAAAAGTAAAGCTGAAACCTACCATTAAGGGGCTATTCCAGTATCCTAGGAGACTAGACCTGGAATAGAAAGGGCTCCCAGAAGGGACATTAGACCTTATCCTTACCCTTAATTATACCACTGTAGTAAAACGAGCTCCATCACTACTATGTAAAGAGCTCCTCTTGCTACAACACTTTAAAAAGAGCTCATCTTACTACAATTCAAAAGAGCTCCATCACTACTATGTAAAGAGCCCCTCCTACTATGTAGAGAGCTCCTCTTACTACAATTTAAAAGAGCTCCATACTACAACAGTGTAAAAAGAGCTCTATGTAGAAGCACATACTTCGATCTAGGGAACTATTGCAGGTGGCCCCATCCTTTCCTTTCCTTCGATGGCAAGATCTCCAGATCTGCTGTTGAGACTCCTTTTTTAGTCCTAACGAGACGGTAAAAAGAGCAGAAGTGCTGAAAGAACCGGTGTATTCTGGTCAAATTGGCCCTAATTGGGCCCTATTTGGACTCTTTTGAGTCCTTTTCCTCCTTATCTCTCATCTACACTACTTTGTTTGCCCATTCGGTCCTTCCTTCTCTCTTTAGCCCCAAGATGTGACTACTACCTGGTTCTCGATTTGCTCACACTACCACATCCCGTAACTATTAACAGAGGCTGGCGTAACTGGCCCAAAACTGGTCCAATCGGAACCAAACTTTCCCAGTAAACTAAACCACCTTCTCTCTACACACTCCGCTGCTTTTTAGCAGCTTTCAAGCACCCCATTGCCTCCATTTCTCACCCCATTGCACAAGTGCTACTTCGCGTCCACGCTTTTTTCCAACATCCAACATCAAATTGCCTTCTTCTACCGAGGCACCTCTAGTTCTTTCTCGTTCACCCAAGACGTCCCGTTTGCTTTTGCCGCAAAGACCCCCTCGAACTCGTACCTCAGCACCTGTCCTATCAGCATGTCGGAATTTCCCCCCAATTTGTCCATAAGGCCCTTGACAATCGAGGACCTTTCCCAGTGTCTCGAGCTTGAGACCAAGGGCTTCCCTCCAGCAGAGAGAGGCACCGAAGCCAAGTTCAAGTACCGTTTGACCACGTGTCCCGAGCTCTGTTCCGGTTTGTTCATCAGAGACTACGAATACAAATACAACGCCATCAACCTTCCCCAGGTGGCAGAGAAGTTGGACAAAGAACACAAGGACTCCAGCAAGGACGACCCAGAAGACGCCGACAAGCTTCCCATCAAGTCGTCGGTGACCAAGGAGACGTTAATTGGTCACATCATTGCCACCAAGACGTTCCACCCCACCATCACCAACGCCTCCATGGAATTGCCTTCCGACAAGGACCCCGAGGCCGGCCATGTCGAAAGCCTGCGTTACGTGGGCATCCACGCGTTGGTGGTGGACCCCGAATGGCAAGGAAAGAACCTTGGCACCTTGTTGATGCACGATTACATCCAGAAGTTGTCCAACCAAGACTTGGGAGACAAGGTGATTTTGATTGCCCACGACAAATTGACCCCGTTCTACGAGAAGATCGGCTTCAACAACTTGGGCAAGAGCAAGTGTGACTTTGCCGGAGAGATCTGGTATGACATGGCCATTGACTTGATTGCTGAAGAAGATCTTTAGACATTTTAGAGACTTTCCCTGCCGTCTGGAAGGGCTCCTTGGCCCTCTAGTCACTGCTACATCTGCTGGAACTCGGCCCTATCGAGTATACACTGTATCTAGGCACTTCTTCGTGTGGTTTAGATTATTACATAACACCACCATAATATATTATGTAATCGGCACTTTAGTAGAACCAACCAAAACCAAGACAAGAACAGTCAGATACCACCGACATGTTTACTGTTCCTGCCCCTGTAAGGGCGTTATTCCACACTTTTCCCCTCGCCACTTACCCGAGTGTTTCCAACAAAACGCCCGAAATGACGGAACTGATCGAATCTTCCAAGCATTACTTCCAAGGGCCTGTATCTTCAGCTCACTTCACACTAGCAGTACACAACACCTTTGAGTTGACAAGTCAAGAGGGACGTGTTGTGCCCAGTGATCCCATTTCTTTTGGCCAGGCTCTCATTCTTTGCTACAAAAACGACCTTAGGCTTCCCAGATCAGACAATAGCTCCAGTTCAAAGGGCTCTAATATAAGCAACCATGCCCTCATGAAAGTGTCATTTCATGCTTCTCCAGACAACCAATTGCCATTTCTAATTGAGGACTCTAAGGATCAAAGAAACATCCGTACATTCGACTCCATTTCAGGTAGCATTGCTTCCAAGAACTTTGTTGGTCAAAATCCAGAGCTTCAAATCATAAACGGTCTCGTGGACTCGAAACTCTTTGACATGTGGGTCTTGCTCCTCTTATGCGAGAACCCTGACCAGCTGCAGCTTGATAAGGTGTTTCAACTCAACAGTACTGTTGGAAAGTTGGCTGCAACAGACCTCCTCCATGAGATACCAAACTGGCAATCCTTCAAGACAAGACACCCAGAACATTTTGACAGAGACTATTTGGGTTTGAAAAACGGCAGCATACGGCATTTGAAGGCTTATTATGCCTCTGAGCTTAAAAGCTTTGACAATTTAATTGGTTTATTGACCGATTTTGTCGATAACGAACCGCAAAGTTTGCAGAAAGACTTGATTGAATTAAAATTGGTTGGCTACGTGATAGTTATTGACAGCATCTTCTCTGACACTAAAATTGGAAAGCTACTTAGTGCACACAAGAAATTCGTGGATAAATGCTACAGCTCAATTCAAAAGTACTAGGATAATGGTCAATTAATTCTTTCCCATACTTGTATATAATTTTGATTCAAGAACAAAAGTTCTCTTTCCGATTCTTTGACCTCCAAATCTGCCACGTTCACCCATTGGTTTCCCTTTTCAAGGCCTATTGACCATTTAATCTTGTCATCTGTGCGATCAATTTCCAGGCCAGGCAACAGCTCATACTTAATACTGCTGTTTAGGCGGTATTTTATCGGCTCTTTGGCACCTTCAACAAAAGGTGAAACATCGAGAACATCTGGAAATTTGACCACTGTCTCGTTTCCACGTTTGGCTCCGTTTTCAATATCTCGATCGATATGAAGTAATAAATATGGTGGCAAGGGTTGAATCAATTGGTATGATTTTACCTGGTTCGTTGACCCTGAAGTTTTAGTTCCGTTGTACTTTTGTAGCAAATCCTCTATACTCACCTCACTGAAATCGCCTTGCTTGGATGTGAGTTTCACTGTGTGCAAATCAAGCGAAAGCACCCAGAATTTGGAGTTTGTACTTGTAGAGCCTTCCTGAACGAACTCAACTTTTCGTTTGACGTCCGTTTCCTTGAGGTTTGTAGTAGTAATTTTGATGGAGCCTTGGAATGCCTTGCTCCAAGGTGTTTTAGATGAATTTATCGACTTAGAAAGTTGAATATGGAGCTGATTCAAGACCCATACCATGAACTTCTTGGGAGATTGTTGGACATCGGTCGAGAAGGACTTTTTGCTGTCACTTGAAACCACCAGGAGAAACTCTTGCGGTGAAATATGTGGTTTGAAGAGGTGGCTAGACCATAACTTTTGGACTAAGAGTGCAAAACTTGTATTCAACCGGCTCTTCCTCTGTATCAATTCCATGGTGTTGTATTGGTGGGATAAATTCAAGTAATAGTCTCTTATTATTGGTACATGGCCTAGAGCCTGAATCACCACATTGGCATAATCGCAGTTCAGTATATTGTTGAGTCCAATATATCCGACATCGTATTCCTTGCGGTTCAAGTCAATGGCCTTTTCTGGGATAACAAAACCCCTCTCGTACTTCGGGGCCAAGAGGTCGGTAATATCTTTAAGTGAATGGAGGGCTGCAGCGGAAGTAACTTGGTGGTTTTCGGGCAAGATGTGAAATGTTTCTTTAGAAAGATTGATGTATACGTGATGGTTTGTAGCAAGAGAATGGAGATAAGCAGGAGATGACTTAGCACGACCCTGGAAGTACTTTCCACACACCAAACAGCAGTAGAGATTCACCGTCGAAAGACTGACACTGCATATCTTCTCGAAGTCAAAGTCTAGCACTTGTCTATTGATGGTATGGAGGAACTGGTTATCTGAAGTAGTTCCCAGTTTGTGTTTTTTGGCTTCTGCTGTCTGAAGATACTCGGGCAATTCTTCTTCTTCGGAGTCTGACTGTAGAGAGCGTTTGTTGTGTGACATTGTGGAGGTCGTGATGAGCACCTTCGATGACTTTAAGACCGGATATAGTTGGCACTTTTTGATGAATTGGGACTAGAAAAGTGTTTAAATCACAAGCTATGTCCACAATCTGTTGATTTAGACAGTTCTATGCAGTTTGACCTTGCAATACTTAAATTGTTTTTGCTTTGTATTGATACTTTTCATCTTTTGATACTTGGTAGTGTGTGCAACCATAATTGTTACATCCATCAAATCTATACATCCATCCAATCTATACATCTACAACTTGAAGCTACTGCAAATCGTGTTGGGATTGGATTGTATCCACCTCGCCAAAGTTTCTACACATGCATAAGAATTTTTGCTTTATCTATTTGACGACTCTACCAATTCACTGAATTGCCAAGGCGTTGACGTTACTCGTTAACAACGAGGTGATGTTGTCCTCAATGAGCTTCTCTGCCGTATCGGACAAATGCTTCTTTGGATCTTGCTTACCCACATATCTGGTCTTCAACTGTTCCTCCAGCAACTCCTTCTCTTCCTGGACTCTTTGGTTGTATAATTCTGCGATCTTCACCATTTTGTCGGTGTTCTCCAAGTTCTCGTGCTCCTTGTGGTTGTAGTCGACCAATTTCAAGCCAGACTGCCAGTTCTTCTTGTGCAAGTTCAAGAGCATGTTGGTCTCGTACGAGGTCTTGTTGTAGTCAATGTTCAATGAGTAGTAGTGACGGTTCAAGCCGTGGATCAAGGCCTGGATGGAAGGCTTGTTCAAGTGGCCGACGTTGGAGGTGGTTTGACGGGGTTCCTGGCCCATCATCAACGTGGTGGTGTCGATGGTTCTGAAGGCGTCAATCACAACCTTTCCCTTGACCGACTGGATGGGGTCCACCACCACGGCCACGGCCCTCTTATTCAATCTTTCGAACGATTGCTGGGTGTTCACATCCACCGACGACAACCAACATCCAAAACCAGGGTGGGAATGGTACCATCCCACCACCATCTGGTCCCTTCCGGTCTGTCTCAACATGTCCATCATCTTGGTCTGGAACACGTCGTCGACGGCCTCCACAGACACACCAGTACCACTCTGAGGCATAGCAAACACATCGATCACATGGATGGTGAAATCATCCACGAATTCACCCAACATCAAGCCCATGACTTCCATTGGAACACCGGCTCTACAGTGTTTCAACATCTTCAAGAGGGCCAACGAGGATATGTAGACGGTTTCTGAGTTATCTATGGCAGGTCCATCGTTTTGGGGAGGGGCAGCACCGCCCAATCCAGCCCCAGATCCTAACAATCTTTGTAATCTTTCCATGGTGAGTTAGTTGGAAGTATTGCCACTGAGTTGGATTTGGTTTGGTTTGGTTGTGTGCGGCTTACGTAACCGGAGGAGGAGACAGTAGGAGGACAAGTTAGAGAATATGGAGTGAATAGATGCGGGAGAAAGCCAATGGCACGTTACATGGACTCTTGCCTGTAGCCAATGTGATTCGGTGGTTTTTTTTGTCCGATTTGAGAATGTGGAAATTAAATGGTGACTGATGTAAAAAGCGTACAGTAGACGGACACATGTATTTTACTACTGCGGCTTTGATATGGAAAAGAATTAAAAGCGACCAAAATACAATTCTAGAGTATTGAAGTGTAGATACATAGTGATCTCCGAATGGAGACTTAGTTCTGGTCTAGGTAAAGTGAACGGAAGCGCTGGCTCTTTTTCTCCGAAATAGGTGATAAAGACCACATTGAATGTTGATATTTCGATATTTTGAGCTAAAGTGGCTACAGATAGGGCACTTGGGTATTTCGTGCTACTAATTAGTGCATTCTTGGGGTTTAATTTCACTTTGGACGTATTTACGCTTGGAATCCTCTGATACTTGTATGCTGGTGTTGATAACTTGACTGTTTATCGAAAGTATATTTCTTAAGATAGAAGGTGGAATTTCAGTAAGCTTTCTATTGGAATTTCCAGAAGCTCTAGTGTATCTAATTCATCAAGTTTGTCAAGGCTGGCTTTTAATGAAATTACGAGATTTTTGAATTCAAGATCAGTTTCGAATGTTTTTCGCAATAATATCAAATATCTACAATTCATCAAATCACTATCTGACATGTTTGACTATTAGAGAGAATATCGAGAAAGAAGTGATTCATTATTATTATCAACGAAGCTTGAATAGACATTAAGGTATACCCAGTTTGTTTTGGCATGCTGAATAATTTTAACGGTATTCTGTACATCGATTTTATGCACTTCAACATATCGTTCTTTCCAAATTTAAAAAATACCTTCTTTCATCAGAACGACTTGAGATAATTCACAACACATAGTGGGCTCTGCAGTCACGGTTGTCAATTCCGGAGTTGTTGACGTGGATTGGTGGCTGCAGGATCCAAGCCTTGGCTGAATATCTCGATTTAAGGTCCTGCACCACCAAAATTTCAGATTAGAGCTGGTCGTGATTTTGCATCCAAACACTGAAATGGAACCAAGCCTTTAACCGTTTCAAACAAGTTTGACAACACTTGACCATAGCCAATCAACCGTCAGTTCGTCAAACGTCAAGTATAAATGCACCTGCTTGGCCATGCCGTTGATTTCATCAATAACTTTCTTCAATAAATCTCAATATGCAATTCACCACCATTATTTCTGCTGCTGCTCTTGCTGCTACTGCTTCCGCTTCTGCTGATCTTAACCCTTTCTCAATTGTGCAGCTTGCTGCCAACGAGATCGGTAACTTTGTCAACAGAAACGGTAAGGTCCACCTTTCCCAAGGCAACGACACTGTTTCCACCTTCTCCTTTGACCCCGAAATCGGTGTTTTCAAGGACCTTGGAAACAACAACTTCTTGCAACTTGCTGCCGGCTGTCTTCTTTCCGGTAGTTATGACAGTGCTACAAAGGGCTTCGAGATTTCTCACGAGGGTTTCATTAACCTTTTGGGTTGTGTCTGCTACTGTTGTATTGGAGTCGAAGGCAACTACCACTTTGGCACGTCTTGTCCTTCAGGAACCGAAGGAGTTCCTCTTCAAGTTCAAAATGTCCAAAACAGTTTGTTCTAAACATTTTTAAGTCTGGATATGAAGGATTCCAGTCCTAATTTCCCAATTAGATCTCCTAGTATCCAAATTTAATATTTTTCAATTTTGTCCAAGGTAGAACGTCTATTGGAGGTCATACGCTGCTTTCCGAAACCGAACACACCAAGCTACGCCACTGCCAATTGAATTATTAATCAAGCAGGAGCACTCTGTCGAGTATTTGATTTTTCGTGGAATCAATACTCTGAATATTCTGTGAAGTGAGAAAGATGCAAATTATTATGCAACCTTCATTTCCATACAGCAACAGTTTGGGACCATATGCACATGCTGGATGACATCTAATTACATTACATCATGGACCCTCGGATTCCCTACCCTCTCACAAATTCAGAACCGGGGCTCCTGTATCAATTCATGTTCCATCCATTCTCGAGATGTCTCATCGGTCTCGGCATGAACTGCCCTCGCTAACATTGACTCAAGCTTCCATCAAAGAACCGACAATTGCAATAATTCCACCATCAATGTGTCTGATTGACTATGGATCTCATGCCCAATAATAACCTCGATGCCTGTTCACAATGTTCATGATGTTCATGATGTGTGCTCTTTCCGGACCCTGAAGCTGTCATTTGCCGTTTCTTCACTATGCCGTTGGTTACCGAAAATGCGTCCTACACTAATTTATAGAGCTAACGCTATGCTATTTGCTTGCCTGTAGATTCCGGCTTTTGCCTTTCCAGTAACCAAAACACCTTTCATTTCACCATTTCTGGCCAAGTGTCGGACTCAGCTGCCTCAATTGCCCCTCCCATCAGCTCACCTTGTCACTGGGTCCAAAAGGGCCATCTCTTGTAAGGCATTGAACGGGTCCTGCATGCCGAGGAGCGCCAGTGCTCCAGACCCCTCTATATATGAGCTACACTCTACTTGTCCTTCACTTCACTTCACTCCATACATTTCTTACCATGACTGACGGACCAGCCTCTTTGAAAGGCAAGAAATACCCAGCCAAGCAACACGCCAGAAACGTCCAGGCGCATTTGCACCACAAACTTGGCCAAAAGGGCCAAGATGCCGTGTTCTTCATGTCTGGAGAAGACCTCGTGTACCACCAATACTGTGACCAGACCAAGCCAATGAGACAGAACAGATACTTCTACTACTTGTCTGGATGTGACATTCCAGGCTCGCATGTTCTTTTCCACGGAAAGACCGACAAGTTGGTGCTCTACTTGCCCAACATCGACACGGAGGACGTGATGTGGTCTGGCATGCCTCTTTCGCTCAAGGAAGCCGCCCACAAGTTCGATGCCGACGAGGTCAAGTACGTCAGCGACTTGGAGGCCGACTTGAAGGCCGTGGGTGCTGAAATCGTCACCACCGACATCAACGACTTCAACAAGAAGTTCGCCTCCTACCTTTCTGTGGGCGGAGACGACTTCTTCTACGCCTTGGACGAGTCCAGATTGATCAAGGACTGGTACGAGATCGAATTGATGAGACATGCCGCCAAGATCACCGACAACAGTCACCTTGCCGTGATGTCTGCCCTTCCAATTGAGACCAAGGAGACCCACATCCATGCCGAGTTCGCTTACCATGCCTTGAGACAAGGCTCCAAGCACTTTGCCTACGATCCCATCTGCTGCAGTGGTCCTACTTGCTCCACTTTGCATTACGTCAAGAACGACGATGAGATCGACTCCACCAAGAAGTCCATCTTGATCGACGCCGGTGCCGAATGGGACTGCTACGCTGCAGATGTCACCAGATGTTTCCCGATCAACGGAGACTGGACCAAGGAGCATTTGGAAATTTACAATGCCGTCTTGAAAATGCAAAAGGTTACCATGGACATGATCAAGCCAGGCGCCAGCTGGGACGAACTCCATTTGGCTGCCCACAAGGTATTGATCGAGGAGTTTGTCAAGTTGGGCATCTTCAAGTCTGAATACTCCTTGGAAGAGTTGTTCGAATCCAAGGTTTCTGCAAGATTCTTTCCCCACGGTTTGGGCCACTTGTTGGGAATGGACACCCACGACGTGGGTGGACACCCCAATTACGAGGACCCCGACCCATTGTTGAAGTATTTGAGATTGAGAAGACCTTTGGTCAAGGGAATGGTGTTGACTGACGAGCCAGGAATTTACTTCTCTCCATTTTTGTTGGAGGACACCTTGAAGGACGAATCCCAGGTCAAGTACATCAACAAGGATGTTTTGGACAAGTACTGGTACATTGGAGGTGTCAGAATCGAGGACGACTTGTTGATCACCGAAGATGGCTACGAAAACTTTACTGGTATTACCTCCGACCCAGCAGAAATTTCCAAGATCATCAAGGCCGGCTTAGACAAGGGCAAGAAGGGTTTCCACGTGGTGGTTTAAAGGACACGATTTTGAACGAATTGATGAGTAGGTCATTTTTGGATTGGACTAGCCGACTGCAAAAATGTACTCCGGCTATTGAGAAAGAATAGGCATGTATAAAACCTAGACAGTATATTGTATAATTCAAAAAACGACGGACTTTATGAAGAAGCAGACATTGTAGAAACTGAGGAATTAATAGGCACAAAGATTTGGTAGCATTTCATGATCACATCGTGAATCAGATTGCACTTCTGATGAGCTGTGACGAGACGAAATGCTTTCATAAACAACGCGTACAGAATACACAAAAATGTATGGAAAGTAGAATATATGAGTGGCCAATTGCTACAGTAACGACGATACCGTGGAATGGATTCCTGGAAATTAAACGAGAATCAAATTATAGAATCCATCACAGGTAGAATCCATCACAGTAAATATAGTGGACTAAACGAACACTCCTTTTGACTTGAGGAACTAAATAATCGCAGTATTTACTCAATTAACAGTAGCTCGTATTTTAGTAGCAGAACATAGATAGGCCCACCACCGTTTCGACTATTGTTGCTAGTGACAGACCATGTGAGCCAACTTATTAATTTAGAGATGCTTGTACTGTAATTGAAATCAATTGAGGATAATGCATAGCGATTATAGTCCCAAATTCCAGCAATACTTAACCCTGGAATTCTAGCAAAAATTCAGAAAACACCTTGAGCCAGCCAATCCTCCATTTACAGTGGGCCTCTCTACACATGCAATGGCTGGATGCTGGTATTAATCTGAAGCATGGGCTTAGCTTGAGTCGCACAGTTACTTTCAGGCAATGTCTCAGAAACTGGACGACAGAAGGCACAGAAACTCGAATATAGGGTGAATTCACCCGGAACAAGCACAATTGTAAAGATAAAACCACATTAATTCCAATAAAATCCAAAAATATAGTAAAACTAGCCTGGAAAGTCGGCAATGCCCAATTTTCAGCCCGTGGGTGCAAAATGCTTCAAAATCGCTCTGGAGTGTTCCGGAACCTCCAAAATACCCGTATCACAGCCCCTACAAAGACCATACTACACCAGCCACAATATTCCACCCCTCTCTATCTACCAGACCATCTCTTTCCCTTCCTTTCCTTTCCCTTTCCTTTCCTTCTTCTTCTTCCTTCCTTCCTTTCCTCTCCGCTTATCGTCTCCCTCGTTTAGCCACGACCTCCACAAAAGCAAGCATATATAAGCCCATCAATCTCCTCCATTTATCCCACTTGTCCTTCTCTCTACCCCCCCTCTCAAACACCATGGATGAAAACTACGATGTGATCGTGCTAGGCACCGGATTGACCGAATGTATTCTTTCGGGTCTCTTGTCCGTCGAGGGCAAGAAGGTGTTGCACATTGACAGACAGGACTTCTACGGAGGCGAGTCGGCCTCGTTGAATCTTCTGCAATTGTATGCCAAATTCAAGCCGTCTGCCCAGAAGCCCGAACTTAGTGGCCGGGACCGTGACTGGTGTGTCGACTTGATTCCCAAGTTCTTGATGGCCAACGGAGAGTTGACCAACATCTTGGTCCACACCGACGTGACCAGATACATCGAGTTCAAGCAGATTGGCGGCAGTTACGTGTACCGTAACGGCCGCATTGCCAAGGTGCCCTCCAACGAGATGGAGGCCATCAAGTCGTCGTTGATGGGCATCTTCGAGAAGAGAAGAATGAGAAACTTCTTGGAGTTCATCTCCAAGTACGACGAGGACGTGGTTTCCACCCACCAGGGCTTGAACTTGGACACCAACACCATGAACGAGGTCTACAACAAGTTCGGCTTGGAAAACGGCACCAAGGACTTCATTGGCCACTCCATGGCCTTGTGGTCGACCGACGACTACTTGAACGAGGTGGCCCGTCCCACCTACGAGCGTATCATCTTGTACGTGCAATCCGTGGCCAAGTACGGCAAGTCGCCTTACATCTACCCCTTGTACGGATTGGGTGAGTTGCCCCAAGGTTTCGCCAGATTGTCCGCCATTTACGGTGGCACCTACATGTTGGACACTCCAATTGACGAGGTGTTGTATGACGGCGACAAGTTTGCCGGTGTGGTGACCAAGGAGGGTACCGCCAAGGCCCCCATTGTGATTGCCGACCCAACCTACTTCCCTAACAAGGTCAAGAAGACCGGTTCCAGGGTCATCAGAGCCATGTGTATCTTGGACCACCCTGTCCCCAACACGGCAGACTTGGACTCTGTGCAGATCATCATCCCCCAGAACCAGGTGGGCAGAAAGCACGATCTCTACATTGCCGTGTTATCTGACGTCCATTGCGTCGTTCCAAAGGGCTACTACTTGGCCATTGTGTCCACCATCATCGAGACCGACACCCCCCACGTGGAATTGGAGCCAGCCTTCAAGTTGTTGGGCAACCGTTTGGACACCTTGATGGGCATAGCAGAATTGTACGAGCCTAGCGAAGACGGTGCCAGCGACGGCATCTACCTCTCCAAGAGTTACGATGCCACCTCCCACTTCGAGTCCACCACCGACGATGTGAAGGATTTGTACTTCAGAATTACTGGCAAGCCATTGGTGTTGAAGAAGAGACCAAATGCAGAGGAAGAAGAGGCCTTGAACGGACTTTAGGTTCGCAACACCATTTATAGCAATAGAATGCAATGAACGTTAGTTTCAGAAAGAATTTGAGGAATTTGGCGTCCCTTGTAGATTTTGAGATGCAGTCTTAAATGAAGCAAGTCTGAACCATGAGGTTAAATTGAATATATAAAGAATTCTCTAGCCATTCTATTTTAATCGCATTACAGATTTTAGTTAACTTTATCCATCATAAAGGATTTAGACATATTCTTAATAGTTCAAGATATGATTTGATCGCTTGATTATCATGAAGTTTGAATCATGTACAAATAGTATAGGGAAAGGAATATCTTGATTACTCTTGGAACTTATTAGTCATTCGTTTATTCCAAAATTATCAATTGCACTTGCTTTGACCTTCCATGCCTACTAACTTTAATTTGAAACATCTCCAATTATAATTAAATAGACCCCATCCATAAGAGATTATAGCACACGGTCATCGGGGCTCCTATACTTGGAGGAAGCCTGACGATATACTTTGTGGGTACCTGTTAGATCCAACACATGCCCATTACCTAGAAACAGATTCTATTCGTCATACTCTTCTTCTATGTTCATGACCCTCAAGGTTCTCAAATACCACTATATATGTCTAATTCTTCAGTACCTTAATAGTTTGCCACTATCCAATTGCAATCTTCTAATTCACTCCCGTTTCCCTTGATAGTCTAACTTTTGCCTTGCTTGCATATTCATAGGTTTCTAACCCTCCGTACTTCCAATCACAACTTTAAAGAATCTACGGTCAATATCACAATTACCATCTGCACAAAGTAATTACCAACAGCACAAAGTAATTACCAACTGCACAAATTATTAATCTCTAATTACATCCGGCTCGAGCTTCTTATCGCACATTTCCTGCCACTATGGTGCCATATTGTGAGCACTACACTGTGGTCGACATTACTAAGCTTGTGGGGATGTATTGCGCGTATTGCCGGCCTTTCGGTGTATGGCCCTATAGAGCGGAAATTATGGTGCAAATAGCCACAGTCAGTGTCACTATTTAAAGGTTCGAGATTCTCCCTAATCGGGTCTGATCTCCACAAAGTCTCGATCATCTAGGTTCCCCTTTCTAGAAAGTAACGCTAAGTTGTACAAGTCTCGCTTTTGACACATTCAATTGACGCTTACTACCCCAAACATTAATCGATTGAGTGCATCTTTTGTCGCTATTGAGTGCAATCTTTTGTCATTGAGTTCAATCTTGTTCTTTGTCGCCATTGAGTGTTAATCTTGTTCTTTGTCGCCATTGAGTGCATCTTTTGTCATTGATTGCAATATTATCTTTGTTCTTCACCTTCATTCCATTCATCATGAGCCACATCGTCCCTCTAGTCAGAAGCCTCACCACCAAATCAGGCAAGGCCATCACCTTCGGTGCTGGAACCGGCACCAAGTGGCAATGGCTCAAGAAAAACACCAACGAAAACCAATGGACCGAAGAGTTGGTCGACCAATTGCTTCTCGCCTTGAACAGCGGCTACAACCACATCGACACCGCCGATTTCTACACCACCCATGTGGAAGTTGCAGAGGCTATCCGCAGAAGCGGAATAGCCAGAGAAGACTTGTTCGTCACCTCCAAGTACAGTCCTGGCTTGAAAAGGGCCGATGGCTCTGTCAAAGATGCAGCCGAAGTCATCGACAATGCTTTGAAGGAGTTGGACACGCCTTACCTCGACTTGTTTGTCATCCACGCCCCATACTTCGAGGAGTCCCAGACTACCGAGACCCTCGAGTCCACCTGGAAGCACTTCATCGAGGCGAAAAAGGCAGGCAAAGTCAGACACATCGGCGTGTCCAACTTCCGTGTTCCCGACTTGGAAGACGTCTTCAAGATAGCCGGCTCCAAGGAGTTCTATCCCGTGGTCAACCAGATCGAGTTCCACCCCTACTTGCAGAACCAGTCCGAAGGCGTGGTGGAGTTTTCCAAAAAGAACGACATTTTGCTTGAAGCCTACGGTCCCTTGACCCCTTTGTTCAGAGTGAAGAAGGATGGCAAGGAGGTGGAAAACCACCCTTTGAAGGAACTTCTCCCCAAGTTGGCCACCAAGTACGACAAGACTCCGGCCCAGATCTTGTTGAGATACACCTACCAGAACGGCATTCTTCCCGTGACAACCTCGTCGCTGGAAGAAAGAATCAAGCAGTCTTTGGACGTGTACAACTTTGAGTTGGAGAAGGAGGATATCGACGTGATTAGCACGGCTGGCCTGAAATTCTTCTTCCGGGGATTCTTCAATGTTTTTTACAAGGATTAGACAGAGGTAATGGTTTCGAAAGAGGCGTAATCCATTGATTATAAAGTCATTCACCTTCGTTTCCTTCAAGAATTATATTTCATGCTGTTCCTTTTGAATTAATGGAATTGAATCAATATGCCTTTCTTTTCGCCCTAGATAGGACTTCGATTACAAACTACAGATAACTATAGCAGTTTCGGAGCCGAGAAGTTTAGTAGACAAACTATAGAATAGAATGTACAATTTACTTATTAATTATTTTTATTGTCACTGGAAAATTTACCAAGTATCATAAACCGAGTACAAGTGATAATAATGGACAGAAGACTTCCCCTGGGCTTGTGACTTAGTTGGAGACTAGAAAAGAACTGAATTTGATTTCGTAATTAATTTCATTGGAACAACAAAGATGCAGCCAACTCCACATTTCCACCTGTTTGTTTTAATGCAGCAATGGCTTCGTTTCTGGAAAATCCCAAACCGATGAGCTGAGTGATATCTTCTTCTTTTGGTGAATATTCGGCCGCCTCTTTGCGTTGTCTCTTCACTGCAGCATCTGCAGCAGAAGAGGTGGGAGTTCTCGCTGGCGTGGAATTGGCTGGAGGAACCGCACCAGCATCACTGAAGATATTTCCTCCAAGTCCAGACGAGGAAGGGCCACCCAAGACGTTTCCTCCTGGGGCTCGTTTCAAAACTTCTATCTCAGATTCAGGCAAAAATCTGGTCTCAATGCTCTCGCCAACTACCAACATGTCTCTGTTCAAGTCAATCACACATTTATGTCTTCTCAACAAGTCCAACCCGAACAAGAGTTCCTGGTCAAGATCAAGCACAATGAACGAAGCAGCGAGGTCTATCTTGGAATCTCCGATTCTAATCGGAACACTATGAATTTTTCCCTGGATTTTCTGTGATCCGACGCCTTTCGCTTCTCCAACTGCTCTTTTGTCGATGAGGTGAGAGATACCGATTCTTTCTGCCAACTTAGGCGAAATGATGGTGCTTTGGGCACCAGAATCCACAAACGCTTGCACCTTATGGCCATTAACTTCGATATTGATGTATAACATGTTGACCGAAGCAAAACTCTCGGGCGAGATTTCGTAGGCCAAACGCATGTTCTCGTCGACCTGTTGTTCTCTGATGAGTTCCAAGATTCTGGCCTGGTTCTCGGGATCATCGGGGTTTTCCTGCAACCGAAGCATTTCCTCGTTGTTTGGCTGGCCGAAGGCGTTCGCCTGTTGCATCTGAGCTGCAATCAAGCGCTTGAATTCGGCTGGATTGTTCAAGTTTTGATGTAACTCGGGGGTGTTTTGAGCCAACTGTGATTGCAATTGAGGGTCATTAAGGAATTTCTGGCGAATCGTCTCCACGTGAGCATCGAAGGGGTCTGCTGGTTGTGAAGATGTGGATGCTGGAGCCTGGACTGCCCGTTTTTCTTCTATGATCAACAAGTCGTCTTCCTTGATGTTCAAGTCGTCCAACGTTTTGTGGACGTCATTGAGAGACGTTCCATTGTGGGTGATGATTTGGCGTTCAGGCTCGATGTCGGTTTCTGCCTGGAGATACGCCTTGAAGTCTTCCAATGTAAGGGATCCAGGAATATCAACACCTATGACGTTACCGGAGCTTTGGACGGAGATGCTTAACTTCATGATGAGTCAAGTGAAGGAATGATGGAATGAAGTGAAAGATCACGAGAAAATGAAGGAAATGGGCAAATTAACAGGAAAAGAAGCCCTTTTGTAGTGTAGGATCCGTACAAGTAGACGTGGATGTGGTGTACTTAAGTAGTGGCAAATTCGCACCAATTCTAGACACGAAAAGTGTAGTAGAATTAGTAGTGGAGAAAGAGTGAGATTGTGATTTGAAATGGAAGTGTGGCAAATAGGCAATTAGAGTGGAATCTTCTATGTGCTTCCAGAATTTATATAATTGATATGTGATAATGGATATGGAATATTCGTAATTAATTAAATTATCTAGAGTTATCCAGACGAGGCATTTAGCGAATCCAGATATATTCTATGTAATTGATCTAGAAAGCTACGAATACCAGCCTGTACGAATATCAGTCTGTAAAAACGGGAAACTGTGTATGCTAAATGATATGACTGGTCAGTGATCAAGATATGGGTAATCTTTTGACATAATAGGGTCTTATTTTGCTTCTTCCAGAACGATATTATGAGCAGCTTAATATTCCATTATTTATCCTAGGAATGGTACCTTGGTTCTGCCTTGCACTCGCAAGATATTTACACAGTAGTCGACCATCGAAAATGGCAAGAATTGACACTGAACTCAAAATTTGGAAATTAAGAATATAGTTGTAATTCACTTCTAAGGAACAATTTCAATACTATAATCAATTTCCATCATAGTCAATTTCCATCATGGTCAATTTCCATGATAGTCAATTTCCATCATAGTCAATTTCCACCAATTCTCCGAAGTAAACACCATAACTTCATTCACACCTCTCCTACACCCGTGCTATCTATATTCATGACATTGATACTATAATACATTACCCATGAGCTGGGCCCATGCGATATCTGGTGACACCCCATTGCCTTTCATGCAGACACCGTGGTCAACACCTGTCTAATTGGGAACAATCATGGCCACTTGGCCGCCGTTCAACAACATGCTCTTGATCACCTTGTCGCTGACACCGTCGTTGGACTCTTCCACGACATCTTCCAACACCATGTTGACAAAGTCGTCAAATCCGATCAAAGTGCCGGTAAATTCCTTGTCATTCGTCAACAAAACACGGATCTTTTTGCCGACGCTTTTGTCGATGATTTCGAGGGGTAAAACTGTCTGGGTCTCGGTTTGTTCTGACATGTTGGGATGGAGTTGGTTGTAGATAAAAATCGTTCATAAAAGTAGCAGTGGTACACGCACGACCCAGTATGGTGGTTTTTGGATCACCAAGTCGGACCCTCTACTTGGCCCAAATCTATTTGTATATGCTCGGTATGTACCTAATCTACTACTTTGTTGGACAAGAGAACGCCTTGCGACGGGGTAGGTTTCTTGGACACGGGTTTGGAGTCCTTGGCCGCAATCCGCTTGTCTTTCCAACCATCAAAGTCAATCAATGCTTGCATGCAGCCCCATTCGGTGATCTTATTCTGAAGCCACACCAAGTTCACTGGCTTGGTTAAATAGTCATTGCAGCCTGCCATCAATGCATTTTTCTTGTCCACCGAGGAATTGGAGGACGCTGTGAGCGCCACAATAATCACCGGAGACCGGAATATGTTCAAATCTAATTGTTCTCCTGGTTCAAGCTCTGTCTTTCCATGATAATGCGAATTGGTTAGTTCATGCTGTGCAAAGACACCAATTCGGTTCACTTTTTCCAAGTGGCGGATTTCTTTGGTCGCCTCGATTCCAGACTTCACGGGCAACTGGATATCCATCAACACAAGATGGAAGCCGCCTGTACGCCATTTATCTATTGCTTCTTGGCCGTTCTTGGCGATTTGGTAGTGGATGCGGTGCTTTCTCAAGAAAGCACCCAAAATGGCCTGGTTAATGGCGTTATCTTCCACCACCAACACGGAAATCGAAGGTAGCACCTTTTCCTTTGTACTGGGACGAGAATATTGGTGCTGAGAATCTTTCTGCTTGCTGATGGCCTTGGATTTGGAAACCTTGGGAAGGGGAAGGGGTTCGACAGTTGTGGGAGAATCTGGAATAGGGGAGTCCATGGCCCCATCGTGTTTTTCTCCCAGCGTAGTCGTAGGACTTGTGGCCCCCGTTGAAGTGTTGCTGGGGCTGGTGGAGAGTGTCTGGACATTAAGAGCCGGGAGAGACGAGGTCAATGGAGAGTTCTCGGGTAAGGCAAACTGGCCCGAGCGGTCGGTTGAGCCCAGGCGTTCTCTAGCCACTCCGATGTTGGTCAAATTCTGTGCCAGACCCGGTGGCGACTTGAGCAGCTCTCTATCTAAGGTCAACAGCTTCTTGCCGGAAGGATCTGGGTTTGCACCCGCAAGCGTGAAGTTCTTGGGCAACAAAAGCACCACCTGGGAGTTGTCCGCGGAGCCGGGCACCGTCTGGTTGGGGGACCGGGTGTATAAATGTCCCCTGGTGTTGTTAGGGCTGTTTATGCTGTTGGAGCGACCGCTGGAATGGTTATTGGCAGGTTTCTGCATGGGCAACTGTTTCGAATTGGCAATGTCCGGCGACACCGACAAGTCCTTGCCGTTGAGGGGGGTCGGATACCCGTACTGGGGCTGTGGCTGGTGGAAGGAGGGGCTTTCGGACGGCGGTTTGATGTCGGAGACCGGGGCGACCGAGGGCTCTAGCACCGGCACTTCGATGACAAAGCTGTCTTGCATGGTCATTCCCTTGGGATAGTGGTTGTCCAACACGGCCCACACGTTGTGGTCGGGCGAAAGCGCCACGTAGGTCACGGAAGGCGGCGTGCTGGCGGTGGTGAGGGGCGAGTTGGGGCTGCGACTGGAGTCGGGAAACGTGTGGAGCGGATGGCTCTTCTTGGCCTTGACTTGGAACTTGATGACGAGGTCGGCCGGGTCATAACTGCGGGCGAGCGAATTGGGGAACTTGGAGATGATGGCCAGCTTGAGGTCGTCCACGATGTCGGCCTGGCCGACGGCAATGGTAGTGGGGGTTCCGTTGGGTCTCTTGACCCAAATGCGCCGGGACATGGAGTATTGAAGTATGGATTTGTGTGGATGGGCAACACGGGGGACGCGTAGGACACCGACGTGTCTGATTGGAGGGAGCGTGGGTCCGTGGTGGAAACGGCGGCAATGGAAGGCCAGAAACTAGCGGGTACTGTAAGTATGGCGACACGGGGTTTGTTTGGCCGGGAAAAAGGGCCCTCGGGGTCTGGAACAAGACAGGAACAAGCAGGTTTCGATTGTGATCCCGCAGAATCGAAACAGACAGGGTTGTGGCGTGGAGCAGAACAGAAGCAGAAGAAGGTGGTTGATTTTTCTTTGGAGTGTTGCTGTGTGCGATCTGGGGGTCGGAGATGTCGGTGTGCATAGTGGATGGGCCCACGGCAGAGAGTGTGGTGGAAAAGGGGAAGGGAAGCGGTTTTCTGGAATTCTGAGTAGATGAGGATGTTTATTGGAGAGGATACTATGGATAGAGGTGTTTTTTCTGGTATTTTTGGGGCATTTTTGCGGTAATTGTGGAGGTGTTTCTCTCTCTGGACAGGTCGCACTGGAGAGTTACTGACACACTGAAGAGTTACTGAGAGATTACTGTGACACTGAAGAGATTACTGAGAGATTACTAAGACACTGAAGAGATTACTGAGACGTCGCTACAAGGTTGGAGGTAGGTAACAGAGTCAGCATGTACAGGTGAATGGAAAAGGGTGTACTAGAAGGGATTTGGGAGAATGGAGTGTGTGCATAGTTTGAGAATGTTATTAGTGCAGTTTTATTGAATAGTTGAGTTGACAGCTTGGAATGTAATGTCCTAATTTGGGGGTTTTCGCAGTGTCTCAGACTATTGTGGAGACATTGATGAAGACATTAATGAAGACATTAATGAAGACATTGATGAAGACATTAGTGGAAGTATGAGGATATCAAATCCATTCCATTCCAATAATATTCATAATCTCGAGAACTTTTGGGATGAATGGCTTCTGCTAAAATTTTGAAAGTTATTCTTGTTAATCTGTTTAGTGAAGAGAGAAGTTCGACTTTTAGGCGTGGTCCAGTTTCTTGTGTAGTATGAGTTTAGGACAATTCTTCGTGCTTATAAAACATGACAATTAAATTTTGTCATCAATTATCGTACTCCACTCTCATCTACAATGTAATTCATTACAGTTTATGATATGTAAATAGGATTCGCTATTTCGGTGACTATGTGTTCTAATTCACCACATTCACCTTATCCTGAACGAAATTGAAATTATGAACAGAAATATTCATAGAAACCATCGACACTATATCCACAATATCGTAATGTTCATACATCGGATGCAATTGGGACGGAAAGGTTCACTGAGAGCTAACCAAACTTGGCCACTTCAATCTTGACCAAAAGCGTAGTCCACAAGATGCTCACTAAATTTATGCCTTGACCTCTTTGGCCACATCCACGGGTTCTTCGTGCTCCTCATCTTCATCATCATCCCAGGTGAATTCTTCTTCGTCCACAGCTCCAGCGGCGTCCTTCTTGCCCAAGAGCTCCTTTCTCTTGTTTTCAGCATCCTTGAGCTTGTGCTCATGCTGAAAGTACCAGTACCAGAACTCATTGTATGACACCTTGACAGGAACAAGGTCGTTCATGGTTTTGGCCAAAGTATTAGGGTACTTCTTCAACAAGTCGGAAATTTCATCGGTCTTGGACTCAGAATTGAAGCTCTTTGCCTCTTTGGAGGTTTCGTCAGTGTAAAACTTGGGGGTAGTGTGCAATTTGAAGAGGTCCGTATCGTATCTGCTCGTGCCATATGCATCATTCAAGGAGAAGAGAACCTCTTCCTTTTCCTTTTCTTTCTCTTGCAGAGGCGCAACTCCCACAATATTGGAGAAGAAAGAAGTGAATTGGCTCACGTACTGGCCAGCTTGTTTCTCGACCTGTTCAAGGGTCAGGTCCAAGGAATCCAACGCGTTGTTGGCCTGGTTCTTGATATTCTCGATCTTCTCGTTGTCAAGCTTCAGGCGGGCCTGTTTCAATTGCTCTACCAACTGGTTTTTGTGCTCCTCCAACTTGATCTTCTCCTGTAACTCAGAGGCCAGGGCTGAGGCATTAGACCACAAGCTCAGGAAACGGGTCTCCAAAGCACCATAGACCTTATCAATTTCGGATTCTAAGCGCTGGACACTTTCCTCGGTCTTCTGGTTCTGGACGCTGTCGGTTTTTGGCTTTTCTGCCTCTGCTTGGGGCTCGATAAACTCCATTTGGGTATGTGTCAGGATTATGGCACGCTTTGTTTAAGTGGTGAAGTGCGGTGCGCGCACGACCCACTATGGCCATAGTGGCATCATGGGGTTATTTTGCCAAGCGCCTCCTCGGGCAGGTCTACTGGGTGATGTGGTTTTTGACAATATGCAAGAGAGATGATACTATTGGGTATATGTCGCTTAAGTAGTTAGGAAGATTAAAATTTTGATGAGATGGTGCAATCCAGTAAAGGAGAGAAAATAGTAGGGGGTATGATACAAACTGTATTTGGGGGGTTCCATCTCTTGGTGATTTGTTTGAGTGTGACTTGTACAGAATTTGTAACTCTATACTTCTCATAACAAGGTATAAATGGGGCGTGGAAGTCACCAGAATAAAAACATTTAAATGGGAGTTCTATTCGTAATTTGAACGTCTCATGATTGGGGTTTATAGATTGTACAAGGTATCCATCTTGACGTGGTTATTAGTTACACCATTGGTTTGGAACTTCTGAACCCTTTGGAAATTTATTTGTGTCAAATGCTGGACGTTGAAAAAAGAAGTAAGGGCAGGACATGTTGCAATATCGATAATCTTGTCTCCTGCAGCAAAGAATACTATATGGAAAAGAACGAAAGTTATTCTTAATGTAGGCAGTAGCTAGGGAAGTTGTTGATTGTTTGTAAACTTGAACTTTGGAAACGGGTACTCAAGTCATGTCGTCCTTTCTAATGTACGAATGACCAGGATTAATCATAGAGGACTATTTAATGAATTCTTGACTATTTAATGAATTCTTAGCTAGTCACGCAGTTTAATACTTAATGCATACGTTAAACTAGTGAGAATCTAAAGTATTCCTAATCTATTGGGGCTTAGTAAATTACAGACGAATTATAATTATGATTACATTTCGATAAGAATTATTTAGAATTATTTTTGGATGTTCTCGGATTTTCCCAATTTCCACATGCCATTTGTAGTACGAGATTTGTAACGGTTGCTCAGTATGGTAGTAGACCACAACTTTTCGGTTACTTGTTGAGACAAATTGAAATACACTCAAATATGTCTCATTCTTTATTTTTTCACAGGCTTCAAATTCAAAATTCCAGTTTTAGACACTTGGATTTGCACTTTCTCTGGGATTGGATCATGAAACTACCAAATGCAACCTTGTTGGACATAGTTGCGCTTTCTGGATAAGCATTTGGTCTACAATGAAATAAAAGCTTATTACCCAACCAAACCCTAACCACTGTGGAAGGTGTTGAATTGTTTCATGGAGGAATTCAAGTACATACAAAGTGGTACTACCCTAAAGCAATAAAGAAGGTACCTACATCTACCTCTACTTTGGGTGCTGAGTCATTTCAAATACCTGGACCAATGAAGAACTATGTAGTGTAATTCGAATATTTAAAATGCTCCTAAATAATCGTATCATTTTAGAATGCAACGATGGATCCAGAAAGGATATGTTCTAGATATATGGATTAGATTAAAGTTTTGCCAAGTAAATAAGACAAAATTCTAAAATAATCTTAGTCCATACCGTGAAATCCTTTGGTTACTACGGAAAAGGTCATATTAGCCCCAATGCAGTTGCGCTGCTCTAATAATACGGCCTGCTCTGAGGTAACAAGGTGTGACAGAAATTAGGATTCACATGAAGGCACGGTCAATATCGTTAAGTCAGCGATAAGTTATTGGCTACTTATGATTTGCGCTTAAATGCAAGATGACACCACTTTCAGCAATCGCCGTTCATAATAGAAGCCCTTTAAAACTTAAATAAGCTCTAGCGATCACAGAAACGAGAATATTGCTTAACAAAGTTCCTTCGACAACATGATCCAAATCGTATTTCTAGATCACCCCAGGCATAGAAGGCTATTCCTAGGGATAAATAACCAACCCAGTTGATTCTCGCTCCTAGTACATTGGATATCCCTTTGTTCTAATGCGTGGTTTGTTCTCACTCCATGGCAAATCTTTATTCTGTAGATTTGACATTACAATCTTTAGGCATCATCTTGACAAGATCCTGTTCCCTTGTACTACACCAATATGCTTGGTCATCCTTTTTGTCTAACGGGTCATGAGATAATCTCAATCATGTGTTAATTCGCCTTATAGATCGGTAACCTGTGAACTATTTGTTCTGCCAAAAACAAACTACTTAAGCCTCTTTTGATGTGGTTCAACCACATTTTTCCGAAGACACATGTGTACCATTTTTTAAATAATTGTACAATGCTAAGGCACGAGAAAGCGCTGATCTTAGATAAAGATCCACATCTACAAGGTACGCAGCTATATTTATCCCTTTGATCGTGCCAGTGCATATTTGCACTCCCCTTTTGTACTTGATCTTCGTTAATCTAGATTGTTTTCAGAGATTAGGTTAGAAGACTGGCACAAAAGTGTTTCCGCATGAACGAATTTAGTGGCACCTTTTGACGGGATTTGATGAGTTTCTCGAGATATGAGGTCAATGATCCGGATTTTGCCACTTGAGAATGCATACATTGCTTCGGTGATTGGTTAATGAGCGATTTTATCGAAATTTATATTTTAATGGAGAAGATCTTCTGTGATCTCCTTCCACACAAATAAGCTTGAGATCTGCAAATAATTCTATAAGCAAGTGTCAAGACTGCTTAGGTAAATCGGACTTCCCATTTCACGTGGGTACTTGGACTTAAAAGGTTAAATCCTCGAAGCAAGGCTTTGATTTCCAACACCTCAAATTTTCAATTGCCATGGTGGAACTAGCCAGAAAGGTTGGCTACCTCGAACGAATTTATATCTGCCGTAATGCAGAGGATTTCTACAGCAACTTCAGCATCTCAGCCAAGTATAGCAAGCACTTCACTCGAGCCCAGTTTTCCTATGCCTTGAGTCAAGTCGTTAAGAACAATGTCTGGTTGACCAACATGTGCTTCAAAACCAGTGACAAGCCAAGTAGTGCCAGCAACTACTACGATTGGGAGGTGCGTGTTCCGGATCACATCAAGTTCGATGACGTCGTTAGCTACGAAAATATCGATGCCTTCGATGCAGCTCTTTTTGAAAAATACCAGGAGTTTAAACCACCACTTAACACGAAAAACGCACCACTGTGGAGGATCAGAATCTTCGTCCTTCCAGATGGGTCACAATACGTCTCGATCTTTTTCGACCATACTATGGCCGATGGAATAACCGGATGTCTGTTCCAGCAGGATCTTTGCAAAGAATTGTCAAAATATGAAGGACAAGCGGAAGTGGAATACATTTTCGATAAAAGCAGAGACGAGAAATATCTACCAGTTAAAATAGCTCCTCCTCCAGAAGAGCACCCAATTTTCACCCCAACGTACTTGGAAATTGCCACTGTCATCGCCAAATTGAAGTTACCATGGTTTGCTTCAACATACACTTGGTTGCATTCGAAAATAAACCCAATGATTCCCAACCTTTCGCTCTACCCAATGTTTTCAACTAAGAAATATGTGGCCTCAAACAACAGCAAAATGAAACTAATAAACTTGACAACTGCAGAAGTAAAGAAGATTTCCCAATTTTGCCGTTCCCAAGGAATCACTTTGACTCCATATCTTCAGACGATAGCATTGCAATTGTTAGAAGAAATAGTTTTCGAAAAATACAGTCCAGGAAAAACATTCAGTTCCCAATCTGCCATTCCCATTGATGCTAGAAGGTTCTTGGAGAAAGACTATCCACATCGTTATGGTGGATATGTTAGCATCAAATATATAAACCTTCCACCGGTTTTGGGAAGAACGATGCAAGTGATGAAACATCTTCATGAAAAAATTCATGATGGTCTTCACGTCAAATCATCTTGTCCAACTTGTATACATGAGATTGGATTTTTGAAATTGTTGAACTACGAGCAATTCTTAAAGCAGTTAACCATGCCAATTCGATTCACTGGTACAATTAGTAACCTTAATAAGCTTGAAGAATTGGACTGCGAATACAAAATCATCGATGCACACTTTAACCAGGCGGTAAATAGAAGAAACTACACTTTCATGTGTTTAGCATACACTGAAACTGGTGGTTTGAATGTCCATGCTGCCTATGTCGAAGAGTTCGATCAGTTGACAGAAGGTGGACGCAAGATCATGGACATTTTCTATGAAAAACTCAAGGAGAAATGGATCAGTTTCCCAGACGAATTTAAGAAGGCAACTGTATAAATGTCATGCGTAATTCTTATCTTTTCATTGATGTTATAGCGAAAATTATACCTAATTGAATGAAGCAATTACTCTATTATTATTTCTGAGGTGAGCGAAGTTATTGTTAGACAGACAAGAGACAAATGTAGTAACAAGAGCAGAATTCATAGTAAACTTATAATGTCAAAATTTATTGATCTATGGTCGGGATGCGGTTTCCAATTCTCAATTATCAGCAGCACAAACTCTATTGAGTCTCACATGAAAGTATCACAAATGCATATTGCTAATCTTTCTGTCAATAACAATATAGTTGTAATTGAAACTCGCTTACAAAATAGGAAATACTGAGATTTGCGATAAATGATATATCAATAGGTACGAATCCTAGAAGCAATAGTACGTTTCTTCTAAGTAGAGATGCCCATACTAACCAGAAAAGTCGGCTATTTCGAGAGGTTCTTCATTCTTCGGAATTTGAAAGGCTTTTATCCCAATTTTAATGTAACTGCAAAATATTCAGAAACTGTCAGTGTCAATCAGCTTTCACAAGCATTGAGAGATATCATAAGAAGGTATCCATGGCTTGCGTACAATTTCAGAAAGGTGGGTACGGAGGATAGTGCTGAAGCCAACTACTTTGATTGGGAACTCTTCACCTTGGAAACGATCAAGTTTGAGGACGTTGTTGTCTTTGAATCAGTTGAGAAGTTTGATGAGGAAATATTCAATAACTTATGTCCATTGAAATGTGAAATTGGCGTACCAACTTTGCCATTATGGAGAATAAAAGTGTTCGAATTGCCCAGTGGAGAACAGTACGTTTGCATGTACTTTGACCATTCATTGTATGATGCCTTGTGTGGGGTAGAGATTCACAAGCTCATCTGTCTGGAATTGGATGAGCAAACAAATTCAGAATACATAGAATACATCTTTGATAGGAAAAGAGATGAAAAGTACCTTCCTGCAGTTCCTCCGGCACCTTTGGAGGATATGGAAATGTACCAACCAACTAAATGGGACTTGATGATGGCCAAATTTGCTCGAACTTTTCCGGTATTAGCTGGTTTTATCAAATACTTGAAGACCTTGTTCCAACCGATGACACGAGAATTCAACAAGCATCCAGTGTTTCAAACTGGTGACTATTCTGCTTTACCTGACGCCAAGTACTTCCTCTTGAAGTTGGACTCTAATCAACTTGAAAAGGTTCTACTTAGATGCAAAGAGGAGGGTGTAAAATTGACTCCCTACATCCATTCAATTGTATTGGAATGCTTGGAAAAGGTGGTTTTTCCAAAGTATGGAAAGCTTCAACAATTTAGCACCGAGTCCGTGGTAGCTATTGATGCTAGAAGATGTTTACCTAAAGATTCTCCATTTCAATTTGGCAACATCGCTACTCTTCAATCCTTTAATCTTCCCCCTATGATTAAGCGAACAACCAACATCATGAGGTATGTCAATACTAGTTTGTACAATACCATCAAATCAAATTGTACAGAAGTACTTCGTGCCATGGGATTCACCAGATACGTCACATATGACCAATTCATGAAAGGGGTTTCTAAAGAAGAAAGAGGAACTTTATTGACGTCAAATCTTGGCCAAATTGCCACAAACAATAGAACATATAACATTAGAGATGCATACTTTTGTCAGTCCATTGGTTTAAGATACTATACTACTTTGGGAATAAGCTCATCCAAGGATGGTTTAAACGCATTATTGGCCTATGCTCCACAATTTGATGATATTTATGAAGGGGACAAGAAATTGATGGAAGTATGCGGGGAAAGAATAAAGGACAGGTTATTAGAACACATCTGAAAGAAGACTATAAGATATATATCATTATTTGAAACTAGACCTGCCAATTTCTACATTGCTTACATGGTAAATCTGCAATTATATTAGATTTGGAATGATAAATAGCATTGTAGAAAATTTAACAAGAATCTATGGAATTGCTTTTAGTGTTTTACATTTTGAATGCTAGAATATTAGATTTAAGGATGGATTTCCTGTTAAGTTGCATTTTTAGGACAATTTTGGTTACTTAGTGTTAAATCCAAATTGCGAGTTGTAATTGTACAATTACAGAATATATTTAAGAATGAAATGCCATTTTACACACAAGGGCAAATATTCATACTAGAGTGAATTCAAAGTCGAAGTGACACCGAGTCAAAATTCTTCAAAGGATTATGTTCTTGTGTAGTAGGACACAATAAATACACCACGTAACATTAAAAAGCGTATGATAGAGTCTGCTCAAAATCATTTCATTTAATGCAATTAATTGACCCTTTTCTAATTTTGCAATCTCCCAGTTGTTCTCTACTTGTGTCAATTTATGCAACAAAATCACAGAGCCTATTACGGCCCGGTTCTGAAAAGGTATAGAATTTATGTACACTACTGCTTTGGCTATGACTCTTTCACTACACTTCTCAACTTTTACCTCCAAATATATCATATCTGATGAGAAGCACGCATGGATTGAGCCCGAAGTGCTTAGTACGCATCAAGGATGCAATGTTTTCCTCCCAAACGGGGGTCAATGCTTTGCCAATTTTCCTGAAGAAAATTGAAAAGTTTGAAGTATGGAAACCACAACCATCTGCAAATGACTCAAATTCAGAAGCTTTTACAAAAGGGTCTGGCTCGTTCTGGGCAATAATGGGCCCCCAGAAGTCTCACTTCCTCTCGATTATTGCAGGTAAGGACTTTTCCATCCCAAAACTTGCACGTACCTATCCATTCATCTCAGAAACTTTTCAGTATGATAGGATAGCATTTCTCGACTTCAAGGAGAGTTCGGGCTTGGATAAGGTGCATTTGTCGGCAAGATATGAGTCTTACTCATATAAAGGCGTACTTGAGGCCAGTGATGACGTCAATTCGGTGAAAAATTACATTATAGGCTCCAATAACTACAACAGCAACTCCGCTATGCAAGTTGAAAAAGATTACGTACACCGGCTCATGGATCTTTTCAACTTAAACCATCTTTCCAATAAATGGATCAATTCTCTCAGTAATGGACAATTGAGAAGAGCTAGAATTGCTAAAGCTCTAATTTCCAAACCTGATTTATTGATTATCGATGATCCGTTCTTGGGCTTGGATCCTCGTGCTACTGTCATGGTTCTGGAATCTTTGAAGAGGGTAAGTGAAGACTTGAGTATTGCTATTGTCATTGGCTCTAGGGTCCAAGACAAAAGTCCAGAATGGGTTACTCATACGGCTTACGTCACTGACGAAGGAATTGCAAGTTATGGCTTCAAAAAAGACGTTGAAATTCCTCAAGAACCAGTAAGCATCGAAGCCAAAGAGGCAAAACTTGACGAAATCGCATATGACAGCGTTCCCCCATCTCATATCCAATTTACTAATGCTTCTGTGGCGTACAAAGGACTCAAGGTATTGGACAAATTCAACTGGAACGTGCCCTATGGGTCTAAATGGAGAATTTTGGGCGATAACGGCACGGGAAAGACGACAATATTGTCTTTAATTACTGCAGATCATCCACAATCTTGGAAGTCAGTTCTTTCTATCGAAGGAGTTCCTCGCAAGACTGGTTCTGGAGTGAGTTTCTTTGAAGTTAATAATGACATTGGAATTTCCTCGCCCGAATTACATGCATTGGTTCCAGACCAGGCGACAGTCAAGCAGATCATACTCAATGGTCTTGTTAAGAATGTTGGAAATACAAACTTTTTTTACAAGGGAGAGGTCAATCAAGCTTATGATGAGCTTTTGGAGAAATTTCCAATTGTTAAGCGAATTGAGGAGACTCCGTTTAAGCAATTGTCTGTGACCCACCAAAAATTGGCCATCTTCTTGCGGGCTGTGATAAAAGACCCTAAGTTGCTTATTCTTGACGAGGCTTTCCTGTGCATGGATGATGTTGAATTAATGCAACAATGTCAAGATTATGTCGTCCAAATGGATGCCACGGTTTTGGCTATCGGACATATCGAATGGGAATTGCCAGAATTCGAATACGTTATCAAGTTGATTGGCGACGAAGAAAGAAATTATAAGATCTACAAGACTTACAAAGAATAATTAGAACGAAAATGACGTGGGGAACATTACCTCTCTTTGTATCAAAGAGAAAGGAAAAAGAAGGACCATATTGCTGAACTCTATCAAATGATCTAAAAATATAGTCCCTTTTACCTGTTAACAACATACTAATTATGTACTACTCGCGACCCTAAATAGACTTAGCTGGCTAATAGTCTTGATGAAGTGTAGGATAGTTAACTAGATAAAGAATTAAATTATGTACAGATTCTTTAACTAAAGATAAAGTAGAATTATTTAATAAATTTAATTTAGAAATATACATAATTCAATCTTTCGACCTTGTAAAATGCAGGACTCAATTGAACTGGAATTATTTATGATGGTGTCCAGATCAAGTAGATGTAGGATTACATTTACGACTTTCTATAAATATATACTTACAAAGCGCGTATGGGGTATGCCAGATTTAGAACTTGTCTGGATCGAGTCTCCAGCTGGTTAGTCTAGCCCTTCTCGCTTAGTCGACAGTTACCAATAAGTGAAAAACTTGTAAACCAATTGTGATAAACTTGAAAACCATTCACCTTGGGCCCGGAAAATTTCATATTGAACTTATTTATCCTCTACTTCTAGCCGTTTCTTAGCTCCATTCTAATGTTCATTTACTGTAGAAATTGTGTAATTACACTGAGGGCCGTTTCCGCCGTTTACCACTTATCAAAATGTTGGAATGGCTATTGTACGAGATCCATTGGTCCGATTTCACTATCCTTTTGAGCCTACCTCTATACTGCAATCACAGGGGAACTTCGTGTCTGCCGTATTTACTCGTTTATCTGTCAGACAGAAGCACGCCAAACCCACTTCCACACCGTTCTGCCGACAGCTGCAGTGGCACAGCTGCACCAGGCGCATATTTTCATATTTTCAAAGAGGCTTATTCCCATTTACGAAGCTGGGCCCACCCCTATCACACGCACAGGAACACAGCCGAAGGTCTCCAGCACGTGATGTGGCGGACACAAAGGCACGGAGGCCAGCCCTGTGTTGGTGCCTTGCTTCTGACGTGTCTGGATGCCTTGGTGTCGTCTTCTTGCCCCAAGACTGGTCCGTTTCCGGACCCTCCGTATTCATCCACACGCAGACACCAGAACCCTGTGTGCCGAAAATGACATTTCGGTCCTTAAAAATATTGGCTGGAGGTGCAGGTTCCAACGCGGAAGCTGAGGAAGTCGTTTCAGCACCTGGACCAACCGGGTCTTCGGGCGCTGCTGTAAGCTGTAGACGTCCCGCTGTTCCACCAACGCACAAGACTACCGCATTGGGCACCCGGCCCTGGCCCTTCTCTGCCCATTTCAGCCTCCTGGTGCTATTTTTACCGGACATTGCCCGTCCCCCATTCTGCGGCCGCCTGCAGTACGCGCTCTCCTCCAGATATTATGGCAGACATCGGCAAACAAAGTTTGCGAACGAGTAGTGGAATTTTGTCTGCATTTCGATAGAGTCTTCTTCCTTTGCATCACTAGCCGCCAACCCCCCTGTCCCCACTAGATCGTTCGACCCCTGTCCTTCCCCTCCCTCGTGCCAACACTATATAAGGACCCCGTTTCCTCCGCTTGTTGTTGTTCTTGTTGTTGTTGCTGTCCAGGTCTCGGTCTCGTCTTTTCCTCCACGTCCGCCCGTCCACTTTTCAGACGTGTGTATTTGTTGCACCAGTCGCTCCCTCTGCCCCCAGTGCTCCCCTGTGATTGCGGCATCCCATACCGCAATACTACAAAGCCCAATCCCCCTACTGTGGACGTCCCTTCCTCCCTTCTGTCTGTCTGTCCTTGATCCGCCATGTCCAAACAGTCCAAAGAGCCAACCCTCACGTCCTATATCCCCAACGCCTCCGCGGATGACCGGCCCTCCGACGTGCTTGCCGACCTCGAGTTCGGCCACTTGACGTCGCAGGACCACCTCTACACGTCGCAGCACCCCGCCGGCCAGCCCATGCCCACGCCCATTGACGACGAGCCGCCATACTTCATCTACATCGCCACATACATCTCCTATCTTATTTTGATCATCATTGGTCACATCAGAGACTTCTTCGGCAAGATCTTCAAGCCCAGCGAGTACGAAGACTTGGTCGAGAAGGACGGCTACGCCCCCTGGTACGACGGTTTCGAGAACTTCTACGTCCGTCGTTTGAAGACCAGAATCGACGACTGCTTTGCCAGACCCATCCACGGCGCCCCAGGAAGATACGTCAAGTGCTTTGACCGTGTCCGCGAAGGCAAGACCGGATACCTCTACAACGGCGAAACCAACGAATGCTTGAACTTGTCCTCCTACAACTACTTGGGTTTTGCCCAGTCCAAGGGTACCTGCACTGACTACGCGTTGAAGACCGTCGAAGAGTACGGAACCTCGGGCTGCTCCCCCAGACAGACGGTTGGATACACCGATCTCCACAGGGAATGTGAACAGGTCATTGCCGACTTTGTTGGCATGGAAGACGCGGTTATTGTGAGTATGGGTTACGGAACCAACGCCAACTTCTTCGCCTCGATCGCCGACTCCAAGACCTTGATCATCAGTGACGAGTTGAACCACGCGTCCATCAGATTTGGTATTAGATTGTCCGGTGCTTCTGTCAAGGTGTTCAAGCACAACGACACCGACGACTTGGAGAAGATCATCAGAAACTCTATTGCCCAGGGCCAACCAAAGACCCACCGTCCTTGGAAGAAGATCATTATTGCTGTTGAGGGTTTGTACTCCATGGAGGGTAACTTGTGTAACTTGCCCAAGATCGTTGAGCTTAAGGAAAAGTACAAGTGTTTCTTGTTTGTTGACGAAGCCCACTCCATTGGTGCTTTGGGTCCAAATGGTGGTGGAGTTTGTGACTACTTCTCGCTTGACCCTAGAAGAGTTGACATCTTGATGGGTACCTTGACCAAGTCTTTCGGTGCCACTGGTGGATACATTGCAGCAAACAAGAATATCATCCAGAGATTGAGAATCAACTACATCACCAACGTGTACTCTGAATCCGTTCCTCCTCCTGTGTTAGCTCAAATGATTTCCTCCTTGAAGGTCATCAACGGAACTCTCAACCCAGGCGAAGGTAAGGAAAGATTGCAAAGAATTGCCTTCAACTCGCGTTACTTGAGATTAGGATTGAAAAAGTTGGGATTTATTGTCTATGGTGCCGATGACTCGCCCGTCATTCCATTATTGATCTTCTTACCCGCTAAAATGCCTGCATTTTCTAGAATCCTCTACTCCATGAAGATTGCTGTTGTCATCGTTAGTTACCCTGCCACCCCATTGATCAGTGCTAGAGCCAGACTTTGTGTTTCTGCCGCCTTGACCAAGGAAGACTTGGACTATGTGTTGAGAAAGATGTCTGAGGTGGGTGACTTGGTCTACTTGAAGTTCAGCAGTGGTATTGCTGGAGGATCCAAAATTCCCGGCCAAGCTCCAAGACAGTCTATTGAAGAGGTGTTGGCCACCAATGTGGAAGACTGCAAGAAGCCTAAATTGGGCTAAATGAACAGACAGCCATAAACAGACAGCGTTAATTATAGACTTGTTAATATCTAACCGCCCCGCATGGTTTTACCCTATGATATGTAAGACTATTTATTCCAAACTAATAATATGTTCATTTCGAAATAGCACTGTATGCAAAGCTTGAATTTCCAGAATATGTTGCTTATGTAATCGCACCTACCTACATCAACCAGTGCACCCATTCCCACTACATCCTCCTCTTTCTGCACCTTCCCGTTCTTGCAATGGAGCTCCATATACCCGATCCCATCACTCCTCCACTAAAGTTTAATACTGTGCAAAAAAACCTCTATCGAGGAGCATATCCCAGAGAGATAAACTACGTCTTTCTAAAGTCGTTAAATATCAAGACCATCATCTCTCTTACGCCAGATCCCATCACTCCGGTCAACGATCCCAAGCTTCATGAGTTCATAAGTGCCAATGGCATCGACATGGTGCATTTGGAGTGCTCGAAATCTGGAAAAGGCAAGAAGAGAGGCGTTCCAATGGGGTATTCTACTATTCTCAATGCTCTCAACTACATGATCCACAACGAGTACGCTCCGGTCTACATACACTGCCTTAACGGATGCCAAGTGACCAGTTTGGTGATAGCATGCTTGCGAAAGCTCCAGTTCTGGTCGTCCATCTCCATTTTTAATGAATTTATCAACTTCACCACCAACATCACTGTCAACGATAGAAGCTTTGTGGAGGGTTTCCGTGGCGAAATCAGTATCAACAGCGACGATAAGGTCGACTGGCTCTGGGTAGGAATGAGCAAGGGCGTCATAGGCAATCATCCGCGTATCAGGGTCAGCGAAAGAGGGCCTGAAGAACAACAAGAAGGAATAGATCCCAAGAGTTCAGAACAACGATGAAAGAATAGTCCAAGAGTTCAGAAAGATGAAAGAATAGCCCAAGAGTTCAGAACAACGATGAAAGAATGCTCAAGAGTTCAGAGAATCGTTGAAAGAATAGCCCAAGAGTTGAGAGAATCGTTGAAAGAACCCTTGATAATTATGGAAGCTACAAAGTTGAAGTAGCAGAAACTACACGATCGTGACGATAAGAATTCTCTATTCACTCTATAAAGTTAAATCCGTTGATAAAACAAGCAATATGCATTTTTGTTCAACACTTGTTTTGGGGAACAATTAAATGTCACCTTAGAGTCGTCAAAGTAACACCATCCCCGGTTCTTCTTTTTGTCGTCATGCTTATACACATACGAGGTATAATGGCCCGTAGTCAAGTTTCCAAAGTGATTGGCAACTCCATACAATTTGTATCTGAATGGAGGCACCTGGTTTCTGACTGGAAGTGACGAGAGAATTTGTTCCTCCTTTGCTGGAGACATTACTTCTGGTCCTCTATTGAGAGATGTGCCCACTCCTGGCCAATAAGAGGTTAAATCCAACACATCCTCCACTGGGTAAGTGACGAATTTGTCCAATTTATTAAAATACCCTTGGGGAGTAATTTTGAATCGTTTAAAATGCACAATTAATACTTGGGGTAATCTTGTAATTGATATTTTTTTGGTCAGCTTAGTGAATTTCTTGCATCTTGGACAGTGCCATTTGTTATTATCATCTAATAACTCAGTGGTGGTGAATTCTCTCAAACAAGCATCCAACAGAACTTGGGCTTGAGGAGATCCTAATCCTTCAGGAATTGGTAACGAAAGACTCGAAAATGCATTATAACTTGTTGAAGTTAATTCGCATTCTAAGCACCTCAATTGTGATAAATATTGGCCCTGAAAGTAATCCACGACAATAGAGAAATTTAATTTCAAATATCTTTCCCATTCGATTGTAGATGCTAATCTTATTGGCAAAACCTCTCTTGTTTTCTCTTGCTCTGGGGTAAGCTCCAAAATTGCCTTCTTTTCTTCGGGGCTTTTTACCACTATCTGATTCAAATCCTCATGAAGTCCATCAAGTAGAAAGTTGAGGAACTCATTGCAATCCTGTTGATCAGAGTTGGCAAATTGTTGTCCTGGTGACAAAGAACCTGCCACTTTTTTGAAAGACGATGGACTAAATGATTTTCCATTGTTATTGAACATGTTTACCAATAAGGTGACAAAATTTGTAGTTAATATACCCTTGGTACCCAACGCATTATTCACATTAATATGCTGACGGTAAGACTGAATCGCTTGACTGGACAGAAAAGTAGTAGAAACATTGGGGAAAAAGAACTTAGTCAATTGTGGTGTGGCAGCAAGACATTGGATAACACTGTTCATGTAACATGAATTTCCAAGGTTCACAAGTCCAGTTGTGAATTGTTCTAGAAATTTTGCAGGGTCATTGCTTGGTTTGCTCTTTGACACACTATTGGACCTGGTCACAGAATTACTTGTGGAATTACCATTAGATGACACGTTATTGGAAATTGCCAGCGATATGTTCGAAGTTGTAGAAGAGATTGAAGAAGATCTTCTGAGTGTCTTTTGTTGCTGGGGAGGTGTAGGGCTGATTTCGTAAGCTTGCGCTCCTATAGTTGGTGTAGAGTTTTCTTTAGACAGACTAAATGAAGTCGGGATGAAAGATGACGTTGATGAGACTGTGGGTTCCGAAGACTGATTTGCTTTCGACAAATAGTCTCCAAAATTTTTGAGGTATGCACCATTTCCATTGGGATTATTATAAGCACTGCTGCCATAATTACTCTGCTTTTGAGTGAATACAGTCTGAGAACTACCTTTAGATAAACTAGCACTGGGGCGAGTCAATATTTGATCTGGCTCGGATTTCTTCAAGGCTGAATCTCCGAAGTTCTGGTACCATGCGAACACTCCACCAATAAGGAAGCTTGGATAATTCTTAAGTCTGGAGCTCATGTACTTATTTCTAAACATTAAGAGCTCGACCAATAAGTTAAATGGGCTTTTTGATGGCATGAAATTGGAGTCCTCGTCTATTAATGCTTGTGCCAATGCTTGAAACCTATCCAACCCTTTTGCTGCGGGACCATAGCGGTAATTGTAGATAACAATCAAATCATACCTGTAGCGGTTCTGAAACTTGGCGTATTCATTATCGGGTAAATGCATTTTGAGCTTGGATTCGAGGTCCAGGTCGGTAGCATCAGGCAGATAGATGGACTGGACGTACGAAGGCTCGATGTTAATTACATCATCATGGTTGATGTGGTTGTGCTTGAAGTCCTTGCTTGCTCTGTAGTCGATCAAGAGCACTTTCCGCAGCTTGAGAAGAGGAGCTAGTTCCTTGGGAGTGATACCTTCGGTGTCAGAAGAGGAGTCTGGAAGTGGCTCTTTCAACGAATTGGAAACAGGAGAATGACTGGCGGTGCTGAGTTTGTTGAAGCGTGAAAGTAAAGGATCCTCGTCCTGGTGTTGCTGTGGAACTGGAGATAACTTGGATTCGGTTACACCAGAGGGGCGAATTTGATTGATAACGCTGCGCTTTTTGTCCAAAGTGATTCTGATACTATCACTAAAGTCCTTGATATTAGATGCACTGGCTTCTGCGGTGTGGTGGTTCAACTGGACCGCCAAATCATAGCACACCTCTGCCATTTGATGGTCACAGGTGCCAGTTCTATCCCACTTTTTAGCCTCATGGTTGAAGATTTCGAGGAGACTGAGTTGATAGTTGAGTAGCTTCGAGGGAGACGAGTTCGAAGATGTAAGTGATTGGTAGAGAGACGTCACGACCCGTTCAGTGACGTGGATATGAGCTACCGTCATAGTGGCAAAGACTTTAGATAGTGCGAGTTGTAAATCAAAGATCCTAAAGCAGTGAGAACGTGGGGATCCAAGAAAATGGAGATAGGAAATACGTAAGTGGCTGTTATGGGTGGTGTTCGCATTAAAAGGGGTATAGGTACTGATTGGATTCAATTGGGTTTAATTTGGGCACTATAGGTCTATTTTGACTATTTGCTTAATTATAAGGTCAACCAATATGAGTATAGAGGAATTGAGATTTTGCAAAATGGAAGCAGGTAGTTACGAGATGTGAAAATGATATATCAATAGTAAATGGATTATTCAAGGGTCAATAAGGTAGGGAAAATCTATCAAATTCAATTTCTTAAATACAAGATTGAGCGTAATTAGGTATAGTTGCTATTAGATGAGCCATCGTATTGCTTCATAAATCGTCAACTTCAAAGAGTAGTGAGATTTTCATAGACAATTTTAATATAATTTTGACTGATACGGGACTTACTTTTGGTACTCAAATTTATAGTTTAACCATTGTGGTCAGATAATGTGAATGAAGTCAACAGTTGCCGCCATACCCATTGATAAATTCCATTCAACAGCAACGGAAATATTTGACTCAAAACAATTTTTTAATAGTTCTCTACTCTCAATAGTCATGGCTTCCGTACAATAAAATTCGAATTTAGCTTCAAGTGAATGCAAAATCGTTCTACATTCTCAAAATTGTCAGGAACTAAAATTAACAGCTCAACGGCTTTCGCTACCCTATATACTAATGTTCACAAAGACTAAAGGGACGGTAGTATGCATAGTCGTAGTTATCAACAGGGAAATTTGATCTATCATCCATCAACTTGACTCTGGTCTCTTTGGCATGTTCCAAAGTCTGAGGCCAATCAGGAATGAGTTCCTTAATTTCGTTCTTCAAGGTTTCTGGAAGTACTTCACTTGAATCGGGATCATTCCACCACTCCTCTTGCTGAGGTGGAACCTCTTTCGAAGTTTTCACAAAAGTATTGTATGGGTCAACTATGAAGAAGCACAAGATCTTTCTGCGTCCAGGCTTCTCTTTGTCTGCCAATTCAAAGCTCTCCACATGGTGCTGGAAAAAGTTTGGGAAGACCAACAACCGGTTCTTGACAGCTTCGACATCTCCAATAACGTGCAGCATGAGGTCTTCATCCTTCAAATTGAAATGCTCGATAAGGTAATAAGAGTCGCCCTGTTCATACTGTGGCTCTTCAAACGCTGCTCTGAAACTCAACGTCAGCTTGGTAATATTCTCCATGTCGTAGTAGTATAAAACGGTGGCAACGATGTCTTCGTTGATCGTGCCTTCGACGTGCCAAGTTCCACCTGGGTAGCTTGGATTTTCTGGAGTCAACTCAATGTTAGCCATCTTCACAATAACCTTCAAGTTTTCGAACTTCTTCAACTCGATCTGTTTGGTGGGCACAGGGTCTTCGGTGTAGGTAGGAACAGGGCGTATGAGATACTTTTCTCTGAGCTTGTTTTCTGCTTCTTCACAATATTCGTAATCCATTTTATACCCTTCTTCCTCCTTCTCTCTTTCTGATTCTTTATCCCAAATTGCCCTGCTTTCAATTTCAAATTCAGGTTCATACCCTTCGTATCCGACGGGAATTTCGACTCTGTACCTATGAGCAGAAGCATAGAAGGACAAGGAAAAATCCAAGGCTGGGATTGCTGCGTTAAAAACGTCCGCTATGGTCTCGTATAATGCACCAAACTTTTTTGGGTGCAAATTGTTGATATACGAGTTAAATTGGAATTTTCCTGCCTCGTTCAATCCCATTTCAGCAGGAATCCACTGGTAGGACTGCGAAACTCCCCAAGTATCGACATATCTCTTGACTTTGTCGATGCCATCGGAATATTGGACAATTTCGACCTTGTCTTCAACTTTAATTGGAGAGATTCCGTACTGAAGTGGAAACAACAGGGGATGGACCAAGTCCACCACTGTTGTAGTTCCTGGGTGGTAGTCCACTTCGGTGAAGGAGCTGGCCAATTCGACCGATTGCTTCTGGAGTTTCTCTTGAACGGATTTTTCAACAACTTCGTCTGCTGTGAGGATCTTGATATCCGGGCCTAGAACAAACCCATGCAAATCGTTTTCGACCTTTTCGTACCATTCGAGCTCGCGAAAAACGTATTCTACGATCTCCTTAGAGTACCGCGTTTTTTCCTTGATTTGTTCCTGGATTTCTTCCTTCCATTTGTTCACGATTGTTGGGTCCTTGTACTTGACCTTCCATTGAGGCTTCTTTCTTATCTCCATGGATATGTCGATAATGTGCTGTTCATCGAGACATGGCGGAATGGGAGCCACTCCGCTAAAAGCCAGCCAATAAGGGTGTGGGAATGGGCCCAATGGTTCTGGCAATTGTATTCTTCGATATGCTTCATATTCGGGATGTGGGGTCAATGACTCGGAGGTTTCTTCCTCAGAATGTAAGCTGGCTTCGACTTCCTGAGGTGGTGGTGTAGGGGGTCTTGAAACTGTCATGGTAGGAGGTTAACTTTGAAGTGGATGTAGTTGAGAGTAGTTGGGTGTGGTAGGACAAAATCGATCCAACTAATCTAATTCTCAATTGAAAAAGGCAGTGAATTAGGTGCTATTTATTGTTCTGGAGAAAAGGTCTTCCGAGGCTGATGTAATGCGGCCCTTACTAACTATGCTGGGGTTCCTAATCCACGTGGAAAATGAGGAGTTTACGAGAAAGTCGAGGACAAGAAAAAAACGTGAAGGCTACATATTGCAGGTCAAATACGAATTCGTAATAACTAGGGCAATATTAGAGTACTGAATTGGACCATGAACTGAATTGGTTGAAAAATAGTTACACAGACACCCTGAAATGGTATGTAGTTGACCCAGCTTGCGGAATTGGCATACATTTCAAACTCTTGTCCAGCCTTACACGTCTGCGTGGAACTCGCCAACTTTTGTGTAAACAAGAAAATATGTAATCTTGTGGGGCTGTATTTTAGCATTTGTCATTCCAACTTCATTGATTGCTGTAAAGAGTGAAAGGATAAGTAATTGTTCTCGAAGGAGAATCGTGATTACCAATTCGAATTCAATTAATGTGCAAAAGAGAAGAAGTTGAAGCTGGATGACATATTATCCAGTCCATTGCAGTCTTATTAGTATTGGGTGTATTTTCCCCACAATTCAAAAGTAGTTTTCACACAAAATATTCGCCTCTCTTTTTCATTGCATATAGAGAACAAATTTCATCCTTGCATACTTCCATGAGAAAGGCTTATTCAAATGGAACTATTCCAAATAGGTCCAATCTGTGCATTTTTTCCTGTTTGAATCAAACCGAGCTTCTTTTCTTACATCCAGTACACCTTTTCATTAAAGCCATATATTGTCTGAAAACTAAACAAGAGAAGAGTAGACTACAAACTTTCACGGAAATCCTTCATGCCCGCGTCGTAACCATGTTCCCATTCCCAAAGATAACCCAGAGCTCCTCTGGATGCAACATGTTCTCCGAGTCTAGCAGCCTTGAATGCTTGGATCCTGCCCAAGAAACTGTTTCTGAACTTGAAGAATTCACTAGCATCAGACCAGCCAGTGGTATAGCCCGCGCGGTATCTGTCATGTTCGTAGTGGCCATTTGGATCAACTCTGGTCCAATAGCCAACGTGTCCATTGTAGGCATTGTTGATTTTTTCATCAAACTTTGCACCACTTGGAAGGTTCTTTCCTCTAAGTGACCCCAATCTGCCAATGGCTCCCTTGTTGGACATGGTCTTGAAATCCCATTCGCCTCCATTTCCTGACTCAAACTTGTAGGTCCAGAAATAATATCCCGCCTTGGCTCTTTGGAAGAACAAATCATTCTGACGGTGGCCAAAATTCACCACGATTTGGTCTCGACGAGAATTGGCATTGTCCTTCAGATAGGATTGTCCATCCAAAACACATGAGTATTCACCAACCATAATGTCAACTCCCCGTGCATTGTCGTTGATATTGGTCAACAAATCGCCATCTAAATCACGAATAATTTGGTCGGGAGATTTCAGTTTGTCTGAATCGGAAAAGCATCTGTAGCAATGGTGATCAAGAACCACTCCAATAGGACCCAGGCCCTGTTTTGACTGGATCCATTTGGCCCATTGATCTGGCCACCAGCCATCAGAAATGATAATAGGTACCTCTCTATCCTGGTCCCGAATAGCATTAATGGCCATTCCATAATAAGCGGCACGTTTCAGAATGTCATCGTAAAATGCTGATTCGTTGACAAGTTGAATTCCAACTATATTCTCGTATCGTTTCAAGTCGCAGGCCATAAAACTGAATGCTTCTGCTAAGAGCAATTGCTTGTCCTGATTGTCGAAAAACGTGGGGTTGCCTCCCCCAGGTACCTCACCACTATGTGCTTCGCCATTTGCACCACCCGGAAGACCGTGAATATCCACGATAATTCCAATTCCGTGGTTTCCAGCTGGCTCCACGAATTTCCTCTTAAATATTTCCCACGAATTCTCGTAGATTTCCAGGACTGCTTGGAACTTGGTATTGGCAGTGTATTTGCCTCCTCTGATATTCCAATATCCTAATGGCACACGTACAGCAGTGACCTCGTGGTCTTCTAACCATTTCCAGTCATTATCATTCATGAAATTGTTCCAAACGTTCTCCAATTTGTTCCTTGCTCCATCCTTGCCCTGACTAGCAATAAGCTTGCTTGCGACGTCAAATTCACATCCAGCACCGTCGGGAAAAATCAGATGGTAGATCCACTTCTCAGAAACAAAGCAGGCCCCAATATTGACTCCATAATTGCTTCTACTTTGGTAGATCTGTCTCCTAGAAGGAGGACCTCCGGAGTTGACTGTCACTGCAACTGGAATGTTGGAAGCTCTGCTTCTGATATTTTCCTTGTCGAACATGGTCAATTGGTCAGTGGTTTCTGTTTTGAGAACACTCCGGTCTGATTTATATGGCCAATTGGTGTTGGGAGCCTGGTATCTCCCAGGGTCTTAGTTGCTTGGTAGTGTGCTTATCCTTTTAGGTTGTCACGTGATCTCAGATAGAATGACTTGCTTTATCGAGTTTTAGGTCTATTTACCGAGATAATTAGACTTTAAAATTCCTGGATATCAGAGATTGGTGTAGCTCTGTGGATTAAATGCTCTAATTTATAGCAAATGAACTGAAATTGTGTTGGTCTGCCAAGGTTGGTAAAATCTGGCATTTCTACCTCCCCTCTCATCAAAATGTACGTTAGATGAGAAATGTGGTAGAGGGGCTACTTGGAAGGGCTTCTGTCCCACTTTTTCGAAGTGGAATCATGTTACTTATGCGTCACGTGAACCGTAAATTAGGTCGAGATGACCAAAAAGTATGCCAAGACGTCTTCGTAGACAAGGGGACTGGCTTGTACATCACTCCCCTCAATATTCCTCGTAATTTGTGTCTATATTTACCATATAGAAATAGAAGCATGGCTTCGATAGGGCAACAGAAGGTGGTGTCACGTGACTCAGTGGGTAGTTTACGGAGATTTTTACTCCACAAGTAGGCATTCAAGGATTCGGGTATAATATTTCGGTAATTGAACAGATTTGGTTTGGAGAACAGAACGTGTTTACTAGTATTATGAGCCACTATAACGATCACTTGAATGACCAAATCGATTTCCCCGTAAATTCGCACAGCCAAGTAGAAAGATAAGCAAAAGCGAATATTATCATCATTTCCTTCAACAGTCCAGACCTTTTCAAAAATAGATAATTTGAATGATGCTATTAGTCTTTAATTAGAAGTGGCCGCAATTTTCTTGACAATAATTTTAATACAATAAGCACAGCTATTTTAGTTTGGTTGAAGGAACTAAAGACCTGCCAATTTCAATCTAATGTAAGATGAAAGCATTGTTCTTTCATATTCAGTCAGTCTATCACTAATATTATATTCCCCAGAATTTATCTATTTTCTCCTGCAAGATGTTTTTTCATCTTTATTGATTTTTCTGTTTGGGAAAAGCATATGCCAAATAAATAATGTTTGTTTTCAAATCTCTATAATTACCCTATCTTAAATTTCTTTCAAAGTCTAGAATTTCTCTCCATTATCGTAGTAGCTGATTCGGTGTATTTCCATTCGATTATATTTCGATTCATCTCTCTAATATGCTTACCCTGTATCTCCTGCATATATGTGCCATATCGATCAAGGCTAAATCATTAAGAATTACTCCATCTTCTTACCAACTTGAACGAAACAACGCGTTTTACTTACCATAAGCTATTGGGAAATCCTCTTCTGGTGAATTTACACTATATGTTTGATTTTTCCAAAGAACACGCGTCCTTCCAACCGTCTTGATCTATATCCCAAAATTGGCATGGAACATCAGGATGCATTTGAAGTTCTTCCAAAGATTCCTCAAAATACTCAAAATACATCTGAGGTAGGCCATGTGCTGCTGCTCGTCCTCTCCAATGCATTAGAGACGTTTCGCACTTCATTTCCTTCGGAAGTTATTGATCCAGCATTAACATCTAAAGCAGACACAAATGATGAATCGAGAGAATATTTCTCTAGGTTGTTGCAGATATTTTCAAAAGTTAATACCCACTTAACGTTCCTTGCTGCTCATTCAAGGGCAACCATGCCAACAATTGAACTACTTCAAAAATTGGACCCTTCTATCCTGCCTACTGACTTGGCATCTATTAAATATTTAATGCCTTCAGGGGACGTGTTCTTCGATTATGTTGACGAAAATCAGCTTATGCTATCGTTTGCTGAAGACATTAAGTTTGACTGGAAAAAAGGCTACGAGCAAACGAAGCAAGACATATATCAACAAATCGGAAGTGAGGCCCAACAGTCGAAACAATTGCTTGTGTTTGATTTTCAGGACACCAAAATGGATGGAATTGGTGCTGCAACTAAGAAAAAGCGGAAAATACGGGCAGAACACGATGAAAGGTACGGGTTCTTTCTTGCTAGTAAGAAATTAAAAATGAGCGGATTAAGTTCAGAACAGCTCCTCTTAATGATTCAAAGTCGAATGAAGAGATTCAAAAAGGCTGTGGATGAATTTATGGAAATTGATACTACACTATTTGGTGGAAATATGACAAATTGGGAATATTTAATTACTGAAGTTCAAAAGAGCTTGCCAAAACTGCCTGAATTACTTGACCCTGTGACATCTGCATTAGAGCAAGAAAAATCACAGCTAGATCCCGGGGCTATCCACACCAAACCTACAGCCTCAATGATGATCGAGGGCCTTAAAGAGAAACCTTTCTACAAGAACCAAATTGTAGGAATAAGAACACTCACAGCTGCGCTGACAGCTATCAAAGAACCGATTTTCTTGAACGATGAAAGTTCAGACGAACGTGACCCGCCAGATTCAGAGCTGGTAATTCATCCTGATCTCAAGCTGGCCTTGATCGACTACAAAAATATTTCTGTGGATGAAGATCTTTATGTTCATCAAGCTGAAGCATTAAGAGCAATTCTTGATATTAAAGAAAAAAAGCATGCAATAGTTACGACTTCAACAAGTTCTGGAAAGTCCTTAATCTATCAACTTCCAATTCTCAACGATATCTTATGGTCAATGGACCTGACAGGAGCAAAAGGTCGCCATCATACTGCAATCTTCATATTTCCCACTAAAGCTCTAGCCCAAGATCAAAAGAGACATTTGGAAGAATTCATTAATTATCTACCCTGGAATGAATCACGCCGGCGTATTCTCATTGATACCTACGATGGAGATACACCAAAAGAAGCACGTCGCTCGATTAAATCATTTGCTGATATTATTTTTACCAATCCAGACACAATTCATGCCTCGATCTTGCCGAACCACCAACCACCAGATTCCATAGAACGTGGCTGGCTGGAGTTCTTAGAGAAATTGAAGTATGTGGTAATGGATGAATTGCACGTTTACAAAGGTACTTTTGGGGTTCATGTTTCTTATGTCATGGCTAGATTAAATCGCATTTGTTCAAAGGTGTATGATAATGATGGATTCAGATATATTTCTTGCTCCGCTACCATTCTGAATCCTATAACTCACTTTCGAACCATTTGTGCTATTTCTAAACACGATACTATAGTTCATGTGTTTAAGGATGGAAGTCCCTGTGGCGAAAAGAAATTGGTTGTATGGAATCCTCCGCCGTTGATGAACAAAAGGGGACAACAAACAATTGATAATTTTGTGGATTCAGAACGTCAATCGGCAACACCTCCTCCAGGTTCAAAGTTTATTTCAAGAGAGAATATCATTCCCGAACTGGCAAAAGTCCTTATTCAACTCCTAGAGAGATTTCCAAATATTAAAGTCATAGTATTTTGTCCTATCAGAGTGGTCTGCGAGCTCTTAATGAAAGAAGTTAGAGCTTTAATTTCTAAAAATACAAAAAATCTTAGAGACTCAGACGTCTTGTCCTATCGTGGTGGATATTCGAAGAAGGATAGAAGAGCGATTGAGAACCAGATGTTTTCGGGAAATTTGAGAGCAATTATTGCTACAAATGCCTTGGAACTTGGCATTGATTTGTCGGATCTTGATGTGGTGATTAGTTGCGGGTTTCCTATGCTGAAACTGAACTTGCATCAACAATTTGGTAGGGCTGGTAGATCCAGTAGCCTTCTGGACAGTTTGGCAATTTTTGTCGGGGGATCTAGTCCCATCGACCAGCACTACATTTACAACATTGATGAACTCGTTCTCAAGTCGGATTATGAAGACTTATGTGTGGATGGTTTATTGGGTATGGGGTCGAATGAATTATTAATGGAACAACATTTGCAATGTGCAGCTTTTGAGCTTCCTATTGAATTGGATGACATGAGATTCTTTGCTCCGGATAATTCTTCTATTAAAGAGAATGCATTTGTCAAAGTGTGCAAGATTGCATTATATCAAGATGCAAAGGGACAGTATAGGACAGTTCCCAAATATCTTCCCTGGCCGTCGGAGCATGTCACCATAAGATCAATAGAAAATGATACTTTTGCGGTTGTGGACCTCACAAATGGTCGAAATGAAGTCATTGAAGAAGTAGAAGCTTCCCGAACTAGTTTCACTTTGTACGAAGGAGGAATATTTTTACACCAAGGGTTGCCCTATCTCGTGAAAGAATTCAATGCCGATCAAAAGTATGCCAAGGTTACTCGTGTAAACGTTGATTGGACTACTAGCCAACGTGACTTTACCGATGTGGATCCTGTGGAAATTGATTTGGTTAAACAGCTCATGTCTCCTGAGTCGGACACATCCAGTGATACACCTGTATTCTTCGGCAAAATCTTGACAACGATTGTGGTTTTTGGATTTTTCAAAGTCAATAGGAGATCAGAAATTTTAGAAGCAGTAGATGTGGCAAACCCTCCGGTTAAATTGACTTCTAAGGGACTTTGGATAGATATTCCTGATTCGGTGTTGGAAGTCGTCAAACTGAAGCAACTTTCTCCTGCTGGAGGAATTCATGCAGCTCAACATGCTATTATGAACATTCTTCCGTTATTTATCAATGGAGGTGCAACAACAAATCCAAATGCTAAGTTCACGTCCAATGTCGGCGAATCAGAGTTGATGACTGAGTGCAAAGCTCCAGAAAAGGAATTTGCCCAAAGGCAGACGAAACGTAAAAGGCCAGGAAGGCTTATTTTTCATGATTCCAAAGGAGGCGAAAGAGGTTCTGGAATTTCTTTGAAAACCTTTGAACACATTGATGAAATTATGTATACAACATACCAAAGGGTCACGGGATGTGAATGTGATTGGGGGTGTCCAAGTTGTGTCACGGCCCTGTTCTGTAAGGAAATGCTGCAGGTAATGTCTAAACCGGCCTGTATTCTTATTTTGGCTGGCCTATTGGGTTACGATTTAGAGTCAATGAAAGATAATGTGTTGGATGGACCAGAAGAAAACATGCCTTTATTAAAGGTTGAAACTATTACAACCGGAAATCAAATGGTTCGTTTTGCTCCTGATGTTCAAATTATCGAAGTAAGAAAACCGTCAAGTTGGACTAGATTTCACCAGAAGACAAAAATCAAGGCAGATGATGACAAAGAGGTAATTCAAGTCGAGGATTCAGAATCAGAAACAAAGGTCAAGGAAGAAGAAATTGATACATTATGAAAAACTACTGCAATTGTAGAATTATTACTATGTATGATCAAAGGTACTTAAAAACATATTGAATCGTAATGTCTTTCCAATGATTAGTATTTTGTAGAGGAATTCTTTCGGGTCAAAATTGAAGCCTTTCGGGAGAGTCTTTTAGCGAAACTTCCTTTCTTCGATGTAGATTCTTCGCTGGACAATCCGTCAAAGGATGATTGTCTGTTGATGTTATTTGTATTGGATCTCTGAGAATTGTTCCTAACTGGAAGTAGATTATCGCTATGATAGCTACTCATATAGGGACGAGACGGACGCTCATGCTGTTCCTCATCATCGGAAGTTGGACTCTGAGTCTCGGGCATAAAAGGTTGTCTTCTTCGATCTTGTAATGCAGGACTAGGAGGTAAAAACTTTCTATGTGACAATCTGAAAACATGTTCAACAGGCTTCAAATAAATCGATGCTAATGTACCTATGTTGAGCTCGAGCTCTTCCAAGATATTTGGATCAATATTGTCATTTTCTGAAGAAATGGTTGGCGTCTTGTTCAAGACGATCTGCTTGGTATTCTCCTGAAATTCGCCATTTTCTCCGTTTACATTTTCCATCGAGATTAATCTCCAATAAAAGAATCCTCTATCTCTAATATCTGGATTATCAACTTCTTCCGTTGCCCACCTCAACACTTGCAAAATCATGGTTTCTCCTTCCTGTGGCATCTTCAAATAGTATTTTGTGATTGCTGTCAAAGTTGCAGATTGTACCTCGATTGGATCCTCTTTGAATGATGCTATGTAGTCCTCGAAAATTGCCTTAACATTTGCTATTTCTTCGCAATATTGCCCCAAAATCCATACCATGGCTATTTTTGAATCTGGCTCATCAACATATTTGTAATACTTCACCAAGACATTAATAGCAAAGTTGAATTTCTTGGGATACTTCCGAAGAATGTTTTTGATGACAATAACTGCTTCCTGGATAATATATGGAATTCCATTGGAGATCAAGTCACATAACTTTTCCACGCAGTCCTCAGATGATTTTGGTAACTTCACTGCCAAGTTTCCGAACGCTCTAACAGCCTTTCTCGACATCGAAACATCAATTTCGATGGCATAATCTTCCAATTCTCTCAAAACGACATTACTGTTCGACTCATTGGCCAAGAGGTAAATGATTTCTAATTTGGTGTCCTTGACGTAAATGGGGTCATCATAACGACAGAAGAACATTTCAACGTCGACTTTCAAAAGTTCTTTTCTGCCAAGAAGTAACAATATCACATTTCTAAGGACCAAGAATTGTATCTCTGGGGGTTTAGAAAGTAATGAGACTAAAGAAGCACCCAAGCGTTTAGGCAATGAAGGCAAGATTAGATGTGGGTTCTTGACGTAATTGCTATAGTAGACAATAACTTTGACTGCATTCAATACCACCGATGAATTTTCACGTTGGAGTGAAGGAATAGTGGCTTCAATGAGGTCCAATGCCTCGTTTGTGGAATTGGGGACGTAAGACATTAACGAGTTGAGTAAGTACACCTGGCACCACTCATTCGTGTTATTAAGGTAGGAGATGAGGGTCAAGGAATGTGCCTTGTCTATGGTGAGATTCAAGGGCTTGGACTGTTCTGTGATGTAGCTCAAGGCGGCCAATGCATTGGACACCACGATTTGGTTCTTGTCGTACAAGAGCTCGTTCAAGTTATCAATGAGGCCCTCCTTTTCGGTTCTGTCGGGGTCATATTGGTAGAGTTTTGAGACTGAGAATGCGGAGATCTTTCTGACGTAGGGATCACCATCTGCTAGCTTGAACTTGACCGTAGCAAACGCGAGGTCCATGTACTCTTTGAGGGGGATGGACGACATTGTTTTCAACGCCAATGCTCGGATTATAGGCGAGACCTCGTCCTTGAACCGGTTCAAGTACGGAATCGCTTCCAAAGACTCCTTGGGAGCGAGCGGAGCATATGCAATGAGGTACTTGAAGCACATCTTCCGAATAGCCAAGTCTTCGATCTTAATCAATCCGATGACGTCCGGCATCATGGCCACCAAGTCATTGTTATGGAGCACGATGTTGGCCACGATTTTCTTGAGAATGATCTTAATTCTGTTGTTGGATTTCAGCTTTTTGAACGCCTGTTCGAGCTCAGCCTTGAGCTCGACTGACTTGCACTTTGCGAAAAGTTTTCCGTCAGTCATTGGGAACTTTGGGTCGACAAAGAGCAGGCTTCTGGAAGAACTTTGGGGTTAGTGGAAGAACAGAAGGATGGATGGAGAAGGCTGTGGAGAAACGAACGAGTGCAGATCAGTTCCATAGGTTCCGTAAAAGTTACACGCGTGTTGGGTCACGTGCCACATACACTGGTAGCTGGGGTTTACAGGATCGGTATAGGGGGCATGGGGCTGGGTTGTGGTTATGTGCTGGCCAATTGCGGTGGGGCAATGGTTCTGGTGGAGTCTGTGTAAGTTTCGATTCTTTTGGTGCTACAATTGTGTGTCAATTCAATGTGATGGACTTTCGCAGCCATAATGTGCCACAGTGTAACTATTGTAATTACAATGTAGAACCAGGTGACTAGACCAGAAATGTGCTCCTGTCAATGTGGTGGTATTTTGAAGAATTGAGATATTTGACTTTGAAGAATTGAGTTGTTCTATCGTAGAATTGAATTATTTTAACTTTGAAGAATTGAGTTGTCCTATCGTGGAATTGAATTATGACGAATTGAGTTAATCTGAGAATTGACTATTTGTATCCGTGAAGTAAGTTATTCTATCTGTATTCTATCTTGTGGAATTGATTTATCTATCTTGAATTGAATTATCCTATTATTAAAATATTTCTACCTTTTTAACCTTTTCCCTTTGGTTCTACTTCACTTCTACTTCAATTCATAAATCATGCATTGAGCCACTCGTGGCCAGAACGCTCCTACTCTACAAAGCACTACACCACCACGTAGCCTGATGCGTACAGGACACTACTGTCTTCCACCCTGCGGGCCTTGCTGCTCTGGGAGTAGCCGATCCATTGAAACCCACCGGCACCAACGTGCTGCAACAATTTCAACACCACGGAAATGGGTTTCTGGCCACAAATGGTGTTCCCTGTGGCCTGGATATAGGCATCCCAGGCAGCAGCGTCACCGCGAGCAGCGATATCCATGGCCCCTCTGTCCAAGGCTTCAATCAGCTCGTAAATAGGCCGCGAAATCGAGTCTCCACGACGTAGGTCCACCGCCAGAGTCACCGTTTCTCCTGGAGGAACGTACTTGGTGTAGCCAAAGCGGGAGCCCCAATGGCAGAAGTCGGAGCTGATGATGAAATGGTTCTCCTCGTTGTCCACATACGGCAAAAGCGCATCGACAAGCTTCGTGCGGAGCTTGGAGTCCATGCCACTGATCATGATGGGCACAATCAGAGGCACACCCTGGGCCAAGTGGCGAGAAGCATAGAAGAGAAACGGGGCGTGCAACTCGAACGAATGCTCGTCCTCGTCCACCTCTTCGCTCATGTAGTCAAAACCCCCGCTTTCCACCAAGGCTTTGGCCACCTTGGTGTCTACAGGGATGTTGCCGAGGGGTGTCTCGTACTGGTGGTACCGGGACACCAAGGCCTTGTTCTTGAAGTACACGTGATGGGAGGGGCCGAGAATGAACACCCGCTTGACCTTGCTGGTGTCCCACACACTGAAGGTTTCGGCCAATCGCTTCCCGGAGTACAGGTAGCCGGCGTGGGGTCCAATCAACACCCTGGCTCCGGGTACAGGGCCAGAAAGCGGCGTGTTTTTCGCAGCCAAAAAGAGCTCATGGAGTTGTTTTTCGAGAGTTTCGGCGTTGGCGGAGTACCAGCTGCCAGAATGGGTGGCAGGCCGTACAGACACCATGGTGGAGTTTAGGGAGACCGAGGGGGTGGTGGTGATATAGGGCCTATCATGTGACTGCTGGCACGTGTCGTGTGGGAGAGGTGCCGGCAGCCCGGGCACCTCCGCTTGTGTCCCAGCACCACAAGCCACGCTTCGCTTGACAATCGGCCGTTTTCTGCCGTCACGCCTCGTCAATCTTGCCGTTGTGGAGCTGGAACATGGCGTCGAGTTGGTGCCAAGCGGACATGGAGGTCTGGCACATGAAAATTCACCAACCAGCGTAGAAGCCACTGAGGAAGCCGGGATTGCAGCTGGAAACTAATGAGCAGTGAAGAGAATGCCACGGATGACTCCGAAGATACGAGTCGTCTACGTCTCCAACGCTATTTCTTCTAGTCTTCCTCCCTACCTTTCCTCTTAATGTAATTGTATCACGCACGACGTAATCTCCGTCAGTGCAATTGCATTACGGAAATGGCACGGACTCTACGTCATATGCCTATTCAGACACAATTGGCACAAATGGCACAATTCGCACCCTCCGAGTTACAAGGTGTTCCGCTCTTCATTCTGCTACACTAAATGGTCTCCTCTATACGTGTGTATTGGTTCTATTTCTTGGTGATGTCCAAGGTCCAGTCCACCACGCACAACTCCTCGCCGTTGGCGTAGTAGGTGGATTGCGCAGGGTAGGAGCCTCTGATGAAGTACCCTCCAGGGGTCTCGTCTTCAGGGAAGGTCTTGGAGTAGAGCTCGTCGGATGGCTCGTAGGTACCAATCTCGACCTCTCTGGTTCTGATGGGAATACCGGCCTTCTTGACGACCTGCTTGTACTTGAGGTCGCCCAACTTGTTGTTCTTGACCTTGAAGTAGATGGTCACATTGTATTTGGAGGACTCGGGAATCTTGAACTCGATCTTGTCGGTGCCGAGGACCTGGACTTCGGACGAGGCGCCGCCTTCGACTTGGATGACGAACTTGTGGACTTCGAGGTCGGGGTGAGATGAGTTAGACATGGTGAGAGACGTAGCTGCAATTGTGAGGCTCCTCTAGGGGAGATTGCCTGGCTTATATAGTGATGTTTGCCATTGGGGCCGAGAAGCCTCGGGTTGTCCACAAGGGGACACGGTTTTGTGCCACCACCGCAGTGGAATAACGATTCCATGTACCAAGTACTATTTTTTCTCATACAACGTGGAATTTTTCGGTCCATTGCACAAGCATATGAATTTTTAGCAGATTATGTGTCCTGCTAGTACTGCAGAAGGTGGCCCGACGGAGCTGCTCGGTACTTGTGGGGTGCGTCATTGTCGTTGTGGAGGTGCCTTCGGACCCTGCTGCTGTGGGGTTGGCCCCAGATGCTTCGCTGGGCCTGCAACTGAAGCACCTCTTGCTCCAACAACATGGACAACTCGCTAATGGTACAAAAGGAGGCTTCGAAGCTGAAGTCAAACCGTCGGTCACATTCCGGCTCGCCATTTTTTTCTCGGACATTGTCAAAGAACTTGTGCCGAAGTGTCACGTTCACATCTGTCCGTTCTGCGGGGTCCCACTTAAGGAGTCCACATATAACGGCAATGCCATCGTCAGACGCGCATGGGTATAATTGCTTCCATTGTGCCGAGGGCTTTTGCTGCTGTGAATCGAGGAGGGTTTGCCACTTGGATGACGTAGCCACCTGAACGGGTGGCAACCCTAGTATTCTGGTGATATGGTGGAGTTGGTGGACCTGGTTTTTTCCGGGGAAAAGGGGCCGTCTTCCGTAGAGCTCCGCAAGGATGCACCCGATTGCCCAGAGATCAATGGGCTTACCGTACTGTTTGGTTGATAATAATAGCTCTGGCGCTCTGTACCACCGTGTGGCGACGTAGCTGGTAATTGGGGACGAATGGATGTGATAGCGGGGGTCAATTCCTCGAGCAAGCCCAAAGTCGCAAATCTTGACATTGCCCTGAATAGACACCAAAATATTTCCAGGTTTCAAGTCCCTGTGAATTACATCTGCCGAGTGGATATATTTCAAGCCACTGAGGATCTGGTAGACAAAGCTCTGGATGTGGAGCTCCGACAATTGCACCGACAGGTAGATCACACGGGCAAGATCATACTCCACGAGTTCCTGGACACAATACAATCCATCGTATGGTTTTCGGTGAACAATACTGGCGTCGTATAGGTTGGCAATCTGACCGTTAGTATGGGCTATCCCGATTTCATGGACAATGCGTTCGGCATAAGCACCTGCTGATTTGTGTACAAATCTGGCATAAATGCAGATTTTGAATTGCCCCTGTGAACTCAGACCCTGTGGAGTCGTGCAGACGAGAGACACGAACTCCTGTTCGGCTAAGTGAAGAGTTCCATTTCATTGTTGTACTTACATTGGGATGGCCCCGGAAGTTCCGCATGAGCTTGAGCTCTCGAATGGCCCTTTTCAAAAGTAGTTCTCTTGTGAAGATGTTGCTGATCTTTTTAATCGCCACCTTTGGAAGCTCATCACCTGTTCCCAATTGGTCAACTGCTGAACAGACAGTGCCATATGAGCCTTTGCCCAAGATGGAAACGACCTGATATCTTGAGTCCAAGCAGAAGTGCGATCCGTTTTCGTTGTAGAAGGTGGATTGGTGTGACATTCTTGATTTGAGACAATAAGAGAGAAAGTTGCAATTTTCGCAGCTGTGAATTTATTGTGAATAACCATCAAAAATCTACTACACAAGTTTAGCAAAATGAACAGTATTGCAGCTTTCTTGGGTGGGACTTGAGTACATGGAGCATGGGCGTCAGGTTCGGGCCAAAATAGCTCAATCGGTATGTTCCTGTTATGTACCCGTTTTGGCGGGGCCTGGTGCAATTTTTTAACCAACTACTTTGAACAAGTTTGCACCCTGAGGAATAGAAGAAGGTTTTGGTTCATAATACTACGCTTTTTATCCCAGAGTATAAGGTTGTGCCTCTATCTGTTACTTGGCTATTCTCTAGTCCTATGCTTTAATGGTCTAGAAAATCTAACTTTCATAACGCCCACTCAAAATTTCAAGTGTGGATATCATCAAAAAGAAGTGACCTTTCCAACAAAGCTCCAATAACATTTACATCTTCAGATATCTGACTAATGACAATCCATACCACCCTTTCTACCTCCTGTTGGTTCTAACTCCCCGGACCACATCTAATGTGTGCTTATGTAAGCGCTTACCAACTCCATAGAAAAAATTTTTCAGCTAACCATGAATCATCTACAAAGTAGACCGACTGTACTAACTCAAACTCACCGCTACTATCCAAGATGAGTTCCTCCAACTGCAGATTCTACGAAAACAAGTACCCCGAGGTGGATGAGGTGGTTATGGTTAACGTCCAGGAAATCGCCGAGATGGGAGCCTACGTCAAGTTGTTGGAGTACGACAACATCGAAGGTATGGTCTTGTTGTCCGAATTATCCAGAAGACGTATTAGATCCATTCAAAAGTTGATCCGTGTGGGAAAGAACGAAGTTGCTGTTGTCTTGAGAGTTGACAAAGAAAAGGGTTACATTGACTTGTCCAAGAGAAGAGTTTCCGCAGAAGATATCGTGAAGTGTGATGAAAGATACAACAAATCCAAGGCCGTGCACTCCATCTTAAGACACTGTGCTGAGAAGTTTTCCGTTCCATTGGAAACCTTGTATAAGACTATTGGCTGGCCATTGAGCAGAGTCTACGGCCACGCCTACGATGCTTTCAAATTATCTATCACAGACCCATCCATCTTCGACAACATCGAATCGCCATCCAAAGACGTCTTGGAAGAGTTGAAATTATACATTTCCAGAAGATTAACTCCACAAGCTACCAAGATAAGAGCCGACGCTGAAGTTTCTTGTTTCAGTTACGAGGGTATTGATGCCATCAAGGAGGCTCTCAAGTCTGCTGAGGCTCTTTCCACAGAACAAATGCAAGTCAAGATAAAATTGGTTGCTGCTCCATTGTACGTCATTTCCACTCAAGCATTAGATAAAAACCAAGGTATTGCTTTGTTGGAGCAAGCCATCGAAAAAATAACCGAGACCATCACTGCTAAGGGTGGTGCTTGTAAGATCACTTTGGCTCCTAAGGCTGTCACTGCCAGTGAAGACGCTGAGTTACAAGCATTGTTGGAAAGAAAAGAAGCTGAAGATAAGGATTCTTCAGATGAGGAAGAGGAGGATTAATCGTATTATAATACATAGTTCATAGATTGCTATACCTGTATAACAGTATTTCCATTGTTTCGGTTGTAGACTGACTGGATGTATGGAATATTAGCACAGTCTTCGTTTCGTTCATGATATTAAAATGGTGCTGATTTTTTCAATATCAACTGGTTCTTGTTAGCCCTCTCAACAATGTAGTTAGGCAAAAAGGGAATCAACTCTGGAGGAATTCTCAATTCCGATACCGAATTAGGAATGATGAACTGATCGATATTAATTAATTCGGGATTTCCACTTAAATCCAACGTCTTTAAGTTATTTCCGAACCGAACATTTCTCATGATCTTCAATTCGTTGTATGCCAAGCTTAAGGAAACCAACGAGAATGGAAATTCAAATGACTCGATTGACTTAATGCTGTGATATCCTAGTTTTAAAACTTTCAAATTGGGAGGAAAGACAACATCTTTGAGGGTAGTGATATGTTTTTCATGCTCATCGTAGTCTGGGTCCATCTCCATGTCCAAAACTTCAAGTGTCAATGGAAATTGTACATTTTTCAATGTCGTAATAAGATTATCTCCGAGGTACAATTCTCTCAATGATGATGGAAATTGAACCTTGTTGAGAGTCTTAATATTGTTGTTGTTGAGATACAATACCTCAATTGAATTTGGCAACTTCAATGGGTTTATGCTGTTGACACCATTGTCGCAAAGAATTACTTTGCTTAAAGTCGAGGGAAGCTTTAATCCCCGGGTGTTTGTCATGGAAGCCTGTAAATTAAGCACAATTAGATGATCCGGAAATTTCACTCCAGTCATTGACTCGTTGGGAATATTGGACACGTCCAAATATTTTAAATTATCTGGAAACTTGACACCTTTTATGGATTCTATGGGGTTAAAGCCAAGATTCAAAGATATAAGGTTACGTGGGAAGTTCACGCCCCTTAAACTTTCAATTCTATTTTGGGACAAATCCAAATGCTGTAGTGACTGCGGAAAGTCGACTTGATTCAAGAAATAGATTTTGTTGTCCGCCAACTCAAGTCGTTCTAATACTGGCAGAAATGGAATGTTGTCAATGCTTTGAATTGCACCCTGTGAGGCCAATAGAGTTTTTAACCTACTTGGCATTTTGAATCCAGTCAAAGTTTCCAATGCATAACCCCCACCAATGTTGAGTGTTTCTAAAGTGTCTGGGAACTTTACTCCTGGTAAAAATCTTAAGCTGCTCTCTCCGTAATCTAAAATTAACAAATTTTTCCAGTTCTCGATATCTTTCTGGATTTCTTGGCCTAACTGAGTCAACTCATTCCTTTCTGTGATGTAGACTGTGTCCATATCATACTTATTTATAATTGAACAATGAACGATTTTGTCTGCAACATACTTATTCAAAGTATCTAAAAAGTTGCGGTACAGGTCCTTTTCCAGTTGTGTATAGTCTGACTTCCACTTCTTTTCAGGTGCAAAATGAATATGATAGCTTATCTCTCCAAAAGAATCTTGTATCACTTTATGGTTGTTATTAATAAATGTGATGAATTTTTTTAAATTATCCTCGAAGCTGCTGTTGTACTCAATGCAAATATTGAGATAATCGTATGTTCGAGGATTATGCAACAAGTTGTCTATTTCAAACAATTCGAGTAAGGTAACAATTTCGGTAGGGTTGTTGCGGAGTTCACTCATTTGCATAATCATATGATAGTACCTGGGCTTGTCATATAAAAGAACCAATCTTGTTTTGGGAATTTCTGGGATTGCAGGTACTTGGGGTTTTGTATAAGAAACTTGCTGTTTATTATTTATAATCAGCAGGTCTGTTATTGAGGAAGTATGTGAGTTGTTTGAAGATAATGGAGCTGTAAGATACAGTTTTACAGTTTCACTTGTAGGTGGAGATTGTGACGAGTGCATAGAATGGTTGAATGAATGGCTAGAATTTTGAGAAGTTTGCTGAGTCACTAAGCTTGGTTCTTGTTTTGAAACTTTGATATCAGAATCATTATCATTACTCTCGACCATTTCCGAATACTGTGCAGAAGATTGAGCTGGAGATTGGTAATTATTCAAAGAGAGTTCCTTGGTGATGTGAACGTCTCCAAAATCAGACTCATGATCTTGAATCTGGACATCCTCTTCAAGCTTTAATCTCTTTCTTTCTGGTTCATCTGTGTCATTTACTTGTGCGTGCAATGTCTGATCGAGATTCTCATCAACATGGTTAGGTTCATCCAGATCATGCAAGGAAACAGCGGCATTTGCCTTAGATGAATATTCAGAAAGTATTTGATCGGCAATTGTGTTGGAATCTTCTTCATTTGATGCACTTGAGGTGGCGTGTGCATTATTCGATGAGATGACTTCGATGATCTCATCACGGACTTCGGGGGCGTTTAAAGAAATCAGAGCTTCCGGATGTGAAGTGGAACTTTCTGAGGGATTATCCGATGTCGGATCCTCGGAATGCTGTATACTTCCTTGTAATTCCGACATGCTAACGGGCCATTTAGGAAAGTGTTTAGATTAGTGGTTTTTTCAGAAGTACGTCAGAATCCCAATTAGGTAAAATGGGGTGGACACTACCGATAGCAGAGAATATTGACATGAAGGTCTTAAATTCCAATGTAATGATCTGGGAGGTAGTAATGGTTATTCTACCTCCAACTATTCGCTTTTAGTACTAACACATTGGAAGTATAATATGCGGTCACCACAAAGTAAAGGAACGAAGCAGAGATCCCTTGGCATATAAAGAATGGCTTGGGTCATTGGACACTGACGACATATGGTTCTATGGGCACTACATTAGGAACAACAATAGAACGATAAGCTATTTTGAGAGTACTTTAGATGAAATAAACTGTTTAGTGAGTACCTACGAGGGACATCCTATTGCGATCAGTGAACGTGAATTAGCAGACAGCAAAATTATTTTGCTTAATAATACGACTGAATAGATTGGTGGAAGAACAGAGAAAATACAGTAGAGTAAAAGCAGGAGGACTTTGAAGACATAGTAAAACGTGACTCTGATAATGGAATTTGCTATGTGGTTGCTGTGAGTTGGAGGCCCTTCTGAATCTTAATTGCGACTCTTGATATACACACTACCTAAGAGATACCCAAGTGATCTGGATAGGGAAGGTCTAATATTATCATGGTGCACTTCTTATTTTTTTTTTTGAATATAGTAGTATTAGGGACAAAGAAGACGTCTTATCTGACGGTTCATTGATAAAATGTTTCATAATAGGACATTGAAATTACTCAAATCTATTTCGTGAAAGTACTTCGTCTCGCTTAAATTTTTAGGGTGTTTCTGAAAGTTTTAGTTAATCTTTATATTGGTAAATCAAGTATTTAGTGCTTTCTAATTAAGATTTACTCGATCTTATCTGATTCACTGTATCCAAATACTCCGCCTTTTTCTCTAGCATTAGCTATCGCTAGTCTGAATTTCCCACCTATAATATAATCATAGCTGGCTTCAAGTAAATTTAGACTGCAAGACTTATAAGGACATTCTGTACCATTATGTCTTAGATTGAAGCGAGGCACCATCACCTGCTTCTTTATGCCTTTCCTTTAGCTCTCTTGATTTTTTGAGTATGGTGCACATATAAATTTGCAATAATAGTGAACAAATTGACACTACCAAGATCTAGGCGTGTAGGCGTTACTATGAGCAGGGAGTTATATATATACTTTTAAGACATTAGGTATTTTTAAAACTGCTGGACATGCAGTGAGTTCCTTTGATGTTCATAAGAAGTCTATTAGAAGACCCAATATGGTGAAATGCAATAGATGCAGAAGCATCCTTATTCTAGGTGTTGAAAAAAGGTTCAAAAATACCGTTTTAAACCTTTCCTCGTTTGAGACAACTACGGGCAGCAAGTCCAAAAGGAACACGCAAGTGTGTGAAGTCAATACCAGACAAATCCTCCAAGGAATTGGCCTCTGCTCTTCCAAGGAGGAATCCACGCAACATGAAGAGAGAGACCGAACATGCAAAAAATGACACACCGGCAAAAACCGAACAGTATCTGTACTGGGTAGGATCGACTTCGCCTCCCAAGCCGGTTGTCAACTTGACTCCAATGACTGGAGAGAAAATTCCCGAAATTCCAAGAAGAACCCAGAGCATGGAGAAGGACACATTGATCTTGGAGAGACCAAACGTTTGAGCGAGGATAGGCGAAATCAGGGCGTAGATGGAACCCATGATACCACCTTCGATCAATGCAAACACAATCAAAGTTCCGTAGTTTCTTGCAGGTATCCACATGGCTAGGCAGAACACCGCAGACAAGAAGTAGGCCGTTGTCGTCATGGTGAGGGCGCCAAACCTGTCTGAGAGCAAGCCAATAAGTGGCCGACCGACTGTGGATCCGAGCTGGACCATGGCAGACACTATAGAGCCCTGGTTTTGCGAGAGACCGAGCGATGTTGAGAACGCAGCTAATGTGTACAACACCACGACGTATCCAAACATACAGGTAATCACGTAGAAGGCCAAGAACCAGTAACCTGGGGTCCTCAACACAGCGAAGTCGATGGCGGTGAAGTGCATGATGGTGCTGGTCTTGGGGGTACGGATGAGAAAGATGCCGATCCACACCAAGCCAAAGCCAATAATACTCTGGGCCCGCAAGGCCCAGAACACGTCTCTGAGCTCCAACACCTTCTGCATGCCCAAGTTGAAGCAGATACCGCCGACTCCCAGGCCGGCACTGGCGATGGAGCTGGCAAACATGCGTCTTTTCTTGAAGTACAGTGGAATGATGGTGAGATTGGGCAAGGTGATGAAGCCCAAGCCGAGACTCTGGAGCAAGCCCTGGGTCAAGTAGAGCTGCCATAACTTTCTGCTGAAACTGGCCAACATGAGGGCGGTGAACTGGAGACAGTTGCCGATGACAATGGTCCACTTGAGTCCCAAATGGCCGTAGATGAAGTTGATGAGCGGCGACAACGACAAGCCCACGCCGAACGCAAGCCCACCGATGTAGCTGTAGTCCATCTTGGTGGCCCCGGCAAAGGTGTCGTTGCTGAGGTAGTGGGCAAAGTAGATGGCAAAGCCCGAGTTCATTCCCCAGGTGCTGAAGTTGAGGAGGAAGCAGCAGAGGCAGATGACCCAGGCGTATCCGCGGTCGATATTGGGGTCCTGCTCGTCGAGGTCCCCGACCTTTTCCGAGAGGACGCTGTTGTGGGCGCTGTTGTCGAGGGCCAGAACGTCCTTGGTCTCTGGATCGAGATGCTCGGCATCTTGGTCGGTGCCGTGTGGCTGGAGCAGCGTTCGGTCAAACGAGTCCTTGGCGGACATTTGGGCGGCCAACTCCTGTGCGGTGGAAGTGGAGGTGGAGGAGTCGAGGCTGGTTTCGGCACCTCTGTCCTGGCTGTGGATGTGGTGGGTTTCAACACTCAGCTGGTGAGTGTGGGGCCCCATGGTATGCGGTGATTGCGTGTGCGTGGCACGCGGCGTAGGTGTGTCTGGCTATTGGGGGACACGCAACACAGGAATGGACACAGGAACGGTGGATCGGCGGTGCTGTGGGGTGTGGTTGGTCCTGGAGTGTTCTCGCAATTATGAATAAGAAGAGTGGTGGAGTTGCGATGAAAAATATAATATTGTCTCGAGGACTTTCGAGAGTCGGGACGCTGGTTAGGCAGCCTCTCTATGACACACTTACTAATTGAGAGAATGCTCGCATGATGGCGGAATGCCGTTACCGGATATCTAATTGTATGTCTAATTGGCGCTTAGGGTCCCCCACTCACAGAGGTAGCAGCAGTCGGAAGATGACTAAACCTATTCGGCCCGAAATAGACAGGGCCGAAGCGGTTCGGATCGCATTGGGGGATGACAGGGCAAATTGACGGCGGACGGGGCTGGATTGTATATTGGACATGGGGCAATGGCACAAAATGGGACGTTTCGTTGAGGCAAGCCAGGAACAGGGGCGGAGCTAAGAGGCTCCTGGTTGGAAGGCAGACGGAACTGGCGAGGTGGTGCTTCGGGGATAGCCGTGGAAAGGCGTCCCGATGTATATCACGTTAGGAGCCCGCCGCGCAAAGTTGCGCGTGTAGCCGTTGTGAGGTGGGGAGCGCAAAAGTATGTTTGGGGGATGCCGATGCTCAGGTGTGGAGGACAAAGTGTGGATGAGAAGCAAAAAAATCGAAATTGGGGCAGGCCGGGAATTGAACCCGGGACCTCCCGCACCCTAAGCGAGAATCATACCACTAGACCACATGCCCATTTCTTGTTGGAGAAGTGGTAACTAGTTAGCTATGAAAGCTACAGTAAAATTAGATTATTCAAGTGCTGAACATGGATGAATATTTGTAAGATCACTAAACATTGACGTGGTGGCGTATTGCTTGGTATCGGTCATTCTCATGAACTCTTGTCTTGGGTCATTCAATGATTCTCACTGGAGTAAAGTCATGTGATACGTCGCTGTGGCATTAATAGTTTTATCCACACTTCATAATTTTCGGAACACATTCGAATTCCCGTTTTAGTAAAAAGGAACGAATAAATAGAGTTAATTTTATTCGTGCTGTAGTGGAAGATTCTGTTCCTTCTACGAACAATCACTCATTTTGAACTGAGAGAATGAGAATATAAAACTCACATATGCAGCTATGAATTGCAAGATCTGCCGAACATGTAATTCAATTCTAGAAAATATAATAGAATGGTTATTCTGCGTCTACGGCTTGAACATATTTCTTTCCTCTGGTGCATGTTTCCATGCCCTCGCACACTACACTTTAGGATATTTCATAGTTACTCTGAAGCATAATTTACGCATACTCCAATGTTTTCAATTTCTTTCACTTGACGCTTCCATATTATGAACAAAAATTATTGCTACAGAATGCAAAAATATGGAGATGGTTTTTCCAGGGGCAGGCCGGGAATTGAACCCGGGACCTCCCGCACCCTAAGCGAGAATCATACCACTAGACCACATGCCCAGAGAAACCATACGAGATTTTGGACGAAACGTCCCGGTTCTGTTCTAGAGGTAATTTTAATGCATCAAATTTGTCCAGACTTGGTGCACAGTTTCAAAACTCCGAAATCAACGATTCAGCCCTTAGAATTAATAAAGCTCAAGGAAATCAACTTCTAGAGAAATATAAAATAAGAGACTTAATTATAGTGGATTAAAGGTAGTTTTTCATGTGTCAAGGTTCGCTCACAGACAATTCCTGGTCAGTATATCATGAAACTTATATCGCGAACACTTGTATTTGAATAATCAGTTGACTATCCTCCATTCTCTCTTCTCTATAAATCAAAATTTGTTTGCAAAAGGTGCAAAAAAGTAATTGGTTTTTCTAGGGGCAGGCCGGGAATTGAACCCGGGACCTCCCGCACCCTAAGCGAGAATCATACCACTAGACCACATGCCCAGAGAAACCAATTGGGGCAGGCCGGGAATTGAACCCGGGACCTCCCGCACCCTAAGCGAGAATCATACCACTAGACCACATGCCCGTTTGATTGAAGTCCATAAAGTTTTAATCACACCAGTCCTATTTTCCAAACATGGATATTCCAGAATAAGCGCATAATATGGAGCAGTGTGCATTTGATCTTTGCATGGAAAGCATCAGCAAAAATATTCAATTTCTCATGCTTCAGGTGTCCAAGAAAACTCAATAAAAGATCGATTCTATAATTAGAATGAAATGTTGCCTTTTTACCCATCGCAATGGGGCAATGAGATTATGAGACAGACTATCTAAGTCAGAGATCTTACTAGCTAGCATTGTTTCATGTGTAGCATTCAAATATTGTAGCATCTAGCTTATTTAAAGACGTAGATGATGATGAAAAGACTCAACTTTTAGAAAATTCAATAAATATACCAATAATCTACATTTTTGAAAAATTTGAAAAAATCATAATATATAAAGGAATGATGTTTATTTTTATTCTCTGAACTATACATCGTTCCACCATTGAGTCAAATAATACCTCTGTGCATATTGTCCAAAATTGGATCTGGTGTTGCATTCATTTATTTATTGCCAACTGCCATTAAATTTTCACTCTCGCACGCACTCTAATGAGATTCTTCACATCACCTATTCAAGGCAATGTTTGCCCCAAGAGTCCATCTAAAGGCACTAAGATGTTTCCACACATCGGTTCAACTTTGCTCCAAAATCAATGATGTGGGTATAAGCAAAACTAGAAACATCGGTATCATAGCACATATTGATGCTGGTAAAACGACCACGACTGAGCGCATGCTCTACTATAGTGGAAAGACCAAGCGGATTGGTAATGTGGATGAAGGTGACACAGTCACCGACTACCTTGCCTCTGAAAGACAACGTGGAATTACTATTCAGCTGGCCGCCATCACAATTCCTTGGAATAACCATAAGATCAATATCATCGATACCCCAGGACATGCGGACTTTACATTTGAGGTGACCAGGTCACTCAGAGTGCTTGATGGTACTGTGACCATCCTCGATGGTGTAGCTGGTGTGGAGGCCCAAACAGAAAAAGTGTGGAAACAAGCACAGGCATTGAGCATCCCGAAGATTGCATATGTGAACAAGATGGATAGACCTGGTGCAGGATTCAGTAGAACTGTCAAGGAGATTATCCAGAAGCTTCAAACGAGAGTGGTTCTCTGTACTATTCCGTATTTTGAGACAATTGACAGTGATTTAGTTTTCAAAGGAGTTGTTGATGTGATCAATAAAAAGCTCTTAAAATGGGACACCGAAGATCAAACAGGTAAGAAAATAACTGTGATGGATATTGACTCATTGCCAGAAATCCAGGAAATGGTAAGCAAGAGTAGAGAATCAATGGTGGAAACTTTGGGAGAGGTGGATGAAAGTATCATCGACGCATTCCTTGAAAACGGCGAAGATTACATGAAAATCCCTATTTCCACTCTTAATGAAGCCATCAGAAAAGCAACAATCGCAAATTACTTGACCCCAGTTTATTGTGGATCGTCCTTTAAGAATATCGGAGTTCAGCCACTCATGGATGCCGTTATCAATTTCCTTCCCTCTCCATTGGAAACAATCTTACCTGAAGTTCATTCTTCCAGCTCTAAGCTCTTAAAGGTCAAGCACCAGAAAGTAAAGAAGAATATCACGGAGAATATCGAAGTTCCTGCTGTTATGGATCCTTCACGTGGATTAATTCTCAATAATAAGCCCAACCTTACGGTTGCATTGGCTTTCAAAGTCATGACTCATGCTACCAGGGGTGTGATGATATTTTTCAGAGTCTACAGTGGAAGGCTAGGCTCAAATACTATTGTAGTTAACACTAGAACTGGAAAGAAATTACTAGTGAAAAAATTATTGTTAATGCATGGAGATGAACCAGAAGAAGTCAAGTTTATTGGGTCGGGAAACATCGGTGTCATAACAGGCCTCGAGGATGAGATCATTACTGGAGACACATTGGTTTCTCAAGGAGCAGCAGGAAAGAATTTCTCTGAACTTGAATCGAACATGAAATTACTTCCCATTGAAATCCCACCAACTTTATTCAATTCTGGCATTGAACCACTCACTGCTGGTGAAGTGAATTACATGAATGAATGTATCAAACAATTAATCAGAGAAGATCCCTCGTTGAAAGTTTCAGTGGATGAGGACTTGGGCCAAACTATCCTCAGTGGAATGGGTGAATTGCATTTGGATATTGTAAAGGAGAGGTTGGTGAACGACATGAAGGCTAAAGTTCGGTTGCAAGATGTAGTGGTTTCGTACAAAGAGAGCCCAACGAAACAAGGTGCTCCAATTACAACCTCCGAAGGAGAGGCTACTATTGAACTCTCCATGGATTCATTTGAAGGAACGGTGGCAGATTCACATTTTGCTGAAGAAGATGGTGCTATTATTTTCGAGCAAGATAACAATATTATCATTTTGGAACCAGGAGCAACCCCACAATCTATGCACGATGCTATTAGTCAAAGGCACTGGAAGTGCGAGCAATCTTTGAGTGAACTACAAGAGAATTTAATACAAGGATGCTTGACTGGAATGCAGATCGGAGGACCCAATTTTGGCTTATCCTTGCATTCCACTGTCATCAGAATTTCTTCTTGGAATTTTCCAATTGATAAACCAGGCGAGAATGCTTCTGCATTACTCTCCGTGGGTAGAAAGGGTATTTTGGCATATATCGACGAGAATAGATCCAACATCGGATTACTTGAACCTTATATGGAAACCAAAGTTTATGTTGGGTCAGACATTTTGGGAGAAGTCTCTCATGACTTGACACACAGATGTCAGGCAATCATTACTTCTATCGACGATGAATTATCACAAAATTTTGAGGCGTTGACTTGGGCTAATGACGAGGCCGAGAAAATGTACTTGCCACCGGATTACACTCTAACTTCTAAGAGTGAAAATCTAGATTTGAAGAACAAAAAGATTATTGTTGCAGAAACTCCTTTAAGAGAAATGATCGGGTACTTATCGAAATTAAAGTCCATTACACAGGGCCGTGGAACCTTTGACATGACATATATTGGAATGAGAAGGGTTGTCAATTCTCGATTGGAAAACATTGCGTCCGAAATGAATATTATGTAAAATCATGTATATAGCTAATAGAAATTAAGATATCAGCATAAATTTTTAAATTAGGTAAAACAAGTCGAGTCTTTTCAATTTGATGGCAATATGAGAAAAAGCTTTTTATACCAGGATTTGGTATCAAACTCTGATAAATGTACTTATTTCGTTATTTTTATGAAAGTTCGTAAATGTGTATGCATTTTCAGCTGTTGCAATGATTTTTTAACAGTGTGGAAATTACAAAAGAAGAGAAAACATCTATCTTTCACTATTTCAAGGAAGCTCCACTACGTTGAACAATATTGTACCAGAGTACTATTTTTAAGCGCAACCTTCGCCTCTTCACTGTATCATCGCACACTCTACTATGAGATATTTTGCTTCAAGATATTAGATTATGTTTAGTGAAATTGACACCTGGCTAACATCAACACCTCCAAAGCTGATTTAATCCATTAAATCCAGCATATACACAAACCAGCAGCCTTGTCATACCTATATCTTCACCCTCAGCCCCCTTGACACCTTGTTTCTTACCCCAGACTCAGCTCTTGCAGCCATTATGATCACGTGACAGGCTTCCAAATTTACAGACAAATAAACATCCCAGTCACCGAAAAGACCATCCATCATGAACGTTCCGGATTCGAGAGCATCCTTGGAGGTAGACCGTGAAAGAGTAACGTGTCTACTTCTAATCAACGTGCAACTAATGAAAAAGGCGGTGAACATATATCACAACGTGCTCAGCAACCAACAGGCGCTCCAACAACTTCCTCCACAGACAAAGCAATCCATGATGGAGTCGTATCAGAACTGTACCAAAAGAATACATTGCAACTTGACGGTTCTTAGTTACATACACGAAAAGTATCACACCGATGCAGCAGCACAGGCGGCTTCTCAAAACAAAAACACCTTCCCCATCATGATGACGGCACCGCAAGAAATGCCCGAATTGAATCAATTGTACAATAAGCTCCAGGAATTGTATCCCGATGCATTCCAGTACCTTAAGATGAAGATAAATCAAATGAGAAAGTTACAGTCCCAAACACAACCCCAGCAGCCGCCTGGGAACCAACCCCCCATGCAACGACAGTTATCTGGGCATATGGCAGGAGCACCCATACAGGCCGCTCAAGGCGGACATGGTGGTTCCGTTAGACCCGGATCTCATGGAAACATTGGAGCTCACGGAGGGCACGCAGCTCGCGGTGGCCAGATGATGAATATGCCTCCCAAAGATGCACTGTTCGATTTCCTTCAGATGAATGGCTCCACCCCTCAAAATACCAATTTCCCCAACCCGATGGCTCCTCAGATTCAAAAACAACATTCACATCCGCTGGCGATGTCCCCTCAACAGATTTTGCTGCAAGTAAATGGAGGAGGAGATCAGGGCATGGACGATGGGATGATGGAATTTTTTAACGCCTAGGTCAGGTCGCAGACCAACATACTTGAGTTCTTTACCCAACTTACTACCCTGAGAAGTTGTATTTAATCTGTGGATTCTCTTCTTCAAAAAACAAAAAAGCTAATAGAGGGAAAAGAGACCACTTCAATCTACAAACTGTATTTTATAATATAATCCTTGAATTAATCTATTCATGTAACCTATTTCACATTAATCCATCATATCCTGAAACTCCTGATTGATAATATCGCTGTAGGCACCCCCAAAAGCACCAAATTGGCCACCAAATGAGTTGGAGTTGCTGTTACTATTTGGTTGAGGATGGCTAAAATTGAGACCCAAAATGTCGTTTTCCGATCCAGCCGACTTTTTCACAAAGTCATGTCTGTCATTATTGACGGGTTGGGGTGGTTGATTAGGGTTCCCACCAGGAACATTTAACCATACAGCATCATTGGTAATTTCATTCCACAATTTTTGTTCTTCATCAAGGTATGTCAAGCCCTCAATGCCTGCCAAGTCTGAGTTGGTGTATACATCTCCTCCACTGTTATCATTTCCTGGCAAATTGATGTTGCAATCAATTGGAAGATCTGTCAAGTGATCCTGAAATGGCTCTGGTACCTTGCCATTATTGTTGCTTGTATTTATTCTAGCGAAATCACTGCCACGGAATGATTGGACCGGATTCATTGTCCGATTTAATTCGGTGTCGATCAGATCTAGTTGTTCAGATTTAATTCCGGGGTTCGAAATTTGGTTTATACCACCAATGTGGTCATGGAAGTGACCCTTTGCAAATGAATCATGGGCAGTTTCCATATCCTTTAATTCATCATCATGCTTCAAAAGAAGATCAGCCATGACCCCATTGAAATCCAACACATGTATCAATTTCAAGAGTTGAGCTCTCCTTAATGCAGCTGGATAATTTCCTAAACGCTTCATTTTGGTGAATATTGTAAGTGCATGATCTATGTGTTCCTTTGTGGCCTCATGCACACCAAATGATGCATTAAACAATATCAATGTTGATGCAGACGTGAAAACATATTCTCTATCCATCCAACCAAATAATGCAACCATGTTTTCTGGAAGCAATGCCCAAATGGACTTGATGGTATTGATTGAGGCCTGGAACGAAGCATTTAGTAACGTAAGTACATTCTTGGAGTACTTTGTTAAATCCACATATTTGTTGGCAGAGTTTTGTGCTTGTAGTTCTTTAAGTTTCTTAGTAGCAAAATGGAACAACAATGGTCTAACAGCCAAATTCATTCCCTGGTAGTACTCCGTCATAAGGTTGACAATTAGCCTCGTAACTCTTAAATTTTCACCAGACATATCCACCTTCAAAAACTCGGGTAATGCATTCTTCCATGCAAGTAATTTGTGTACCAAATCAGTAACAACAGGAAGAATATTAAATGTTGGTTGCTTGGTGTATAATGAAGATAAAATTATCGCATTAATCTGAGTGATTGTAACACAATTATTAATGTACTCTGCCGATGGGAAAATATAGTATCCTCTAACATCGTCTTCGTCGCGAGGAAAGTCACTCAAATCAACTGTAAAATCAATGGGTAACTCGGTTGATACACTATCATCTGCAAAACTCAAAGGAAGACCAGCTTTCGATGACAACATCCGCTCGTACATGTAGACAGTCCACCAAATTCTTCTTCTATGCTCAAGCTCGAAACGGTTCAAGTTCTCTTTGTCGGCATCTACATGCCAGCCAAGAATCAAGGTCGATCTCAAAGCCAAACCAAAATAGAAGTAAGAAGCGATTGTGCAGTCTGCCACCTGGAGATAAAACGCATATAGTAACATTACTTCAATACCTCCATCCTTTGAGACATTGTCGATGGCACCCGAAGCAAACAATCCAGTGAAAAGTTCAGATGCTTGGTAAAAGAATCCAGATCCTGGCAAAGTATCTCTTTTTTCCTTTTTGTCTCGCGATTTAGACTTTGATCTGCTATCTGGCGCGTGTTCATTTCTCTGCTTCTTTATGTGAATATCTGATTCTGTTCCCAAATACATCTCACCAATTGCAAATATAAGAAGAATCTTGCAGAACCATATCGTTTCAAGGATAGTGTCGTCGTCCGCGTCCTTTTTGATTGCATTTTCATCCTTGACTGGACTTCCTCGCACAGTGGTAATGTTTCTCTTAAAAATCTTCTTGTTCTCTTGCGTATTTCCCGAGTACAAATTCATCAAAAACCGCTTCACCAAACCTTCATTAAAGAAATAAAAACATCCATCGTTATAGTTAATGAAGGTGTCCACTAGGAGCATCGCATATGAGTATGAAGGAAGTGTGAAATTAATCGAGAGGCCAGGACGGGTGTTAGTTTTGGCAAGGGTGATTTTGTATGCATTGCCTTCTTTTTCGAGAATCTCTGTCTCACGCTTGACTGGAGGTATGTCGTGATGTGCTTCGGATCTGGGAGTGGTAATTGAAACTGGAGAGGAGGTGGCAGAGTTGGTTCCGTTATTAGACAAGAGGGAAGAAGAAACAAAAGATGGAACCATATTCTGTATTTCGAGGCCAAAGAGCGTCATTGATGACGAGCCCACGTAGACCTTCTCACCGGTTCTCGATTGGATGAGGCGGCCATGCTTGTCTAGCGAAGGCTGGATTACCTCATTGGAACTTGGGTCAGAAGGGCCAAGTTGACTCGTCGTAGTAGACCCAGTTTCAGGGCCGTTAAAAGTCCCTGGTCCTTGGGCAAATCGAGTATTGTTGGCAAAGGTATTGACAGGATTGGGTTGGGGAGCTGGTTGGGCTAACGGCCGAGACTTCTCTTCCTTAAGCAGGTTGCGGAGCAAGGCATTGTCCTTCTTGAGGCGTGCAATATCATCGTGTAGCTTAGAAAGGTATTTCATGGAAACAACGATCTTCTTGTCTGCCTCCACGTATTCACACTTGGTCTTGGCCAACTGGCACTTCTTGCAGGGGTCTCCACCAGGACAACGGATATGACGAGCACGGCAGCGAATGCACGCTAAGGACGTCCTTTTGGGTCTGGTTGCACTGGACTTGGACCCACCGCTCGATATACCGACCTCGGTATCGACCATGGGGTCATCAGATGAGAGTACCGTACCCTCAACTGCGGAGATGTCAGAAGTGACCGAAGCAGAGGCCAATAAAGAGGTAGGACTAGGATTTGGAGAATCCGAGGCGCCATCTAGGGCATGAGCAAACGCGTTGGGACCCATGGTGGTGGGTATTTGGCGAGGTATTCAGGTATCAGGAAAGTAAGGGAGTTTATGACAGTAAACCGGTGATGTGCAGCTTCTGTGCAGGTAAATGATGGGGAAGAACTTGGGGATTTAGACTTGCAGGAACTAGGAGGGCAATCAGCAGAAAATGTAAAGTCAATCATTCGGCCTATAGCGGGCTATAATTTAGGGATTTTAAGTTCTAGAATTGGGGCGTATGAGTCAAACTTGGGGCGATTATGGCATCTGTTAGAAGTACGAGCTGTAGTGAGACATTTGTCGCGCTGTAGCAGATTATGTCGCTCCAACATTATTTGCTCAGTGTTACGAACCAATTACATCTGAGGTTGAATCTCACAAGAGGGTCTAACTTAAGTAGGGACGTTTGATAAATTGAGAACATGAAAATATATGGAGGTTCGCCTTGGAATTTATGTACAATCTAATTAATCAAAGTAGTCCTTGGATTACTAGTTCTCGCACTACGATATTGTCTTGCCAATGAAAGTTGTCCAATTTCCTGAACGTATGTAGCATCAAAAATTGACAGCTTATAGAGAGCGTGATTTTTTTGAATGACAGTGACAAAGCTTTATTAACCCAGGGGGTTGAAACTTTGGCAAGGAATTAGGATGAGATAGAAACTAGCTGTGCATTTTTTTACTCACTCAAATATTAAGAAATGCACAAATGGTGGTGCCATTTCGCAGTTTGCATTACAAAATGCCCTTATTTTTAATTGCTCTAAAATGTACTTCAGTTATGACCACCAGTGGACACTCATTGACCTTTAAATATTTCACTTTTAGGTTTATTCAATTAACTTCTAATGACCGGTTAGAGACTTCAATTTCTGCATGTTTAACTTTGACAATCCTGAAAATTGAGAATAGTATAAGCCCTGTAGGTCTATAATTGAATGAATCTCTATTTTCTAGAATAGGTTCTGATGTAAAATTTATTATCTGAAAGGTTCGAACACTTTAAAATACTTCATTATGGACACTGGGAAATTTGGTAAGCTCAAAGAGGTGTGGGAATAACATGACGCACCAACCAAGAATTTGAACTCCATTAGGAAAACATGCAACGGGTCACATAATTAGAAGCCAATCCAGTAATTATAATTTGGTGTGGATTTCCCGAGTAACAAGTTCTAGCATTAAATGATTTATTTTTATACATATTCATAGACGAAATTTTTCAAGAATCTCATTGATACATTTTATTATACAGCACTTAAGCTTGTGTGGATTAAGAATTTTGAAGATAAATTCTTCCTTGACGAGAGGCAAATATACCCCAAACATCGAATTTTCGGAGAACACGTAATAATTGATCTTGTGACATATTTATAAACTTCTCTTCGACCAAAGCATTCTTACTGGTAAAAGGCTATTTGCATTATTCACATAAATTTGTACTGGAATGTACATTAGATCATCTGAGTATTTTGATAATTTATTTGCTTGAATTGGTGGAGTCATGTGGTTTTGTTTAGTATTGATGTACTTCACTTTTTTCTTAGTCCAATATGGCATCATATAAAAAGCAAGTATAAGCGTAAGTTTGCTGCAACATGAGAAGTGAGATTTATAAGTATTACTTTCATATTTGAATTAATCTTGTGGACTTCACTCGAATAGAGAAAAGAATTGTCCACTAATCAAAAAGATAGATTTGTTTAATTCCTGTGATGAAATACTCCATTCGATAGTTCGTTTCGAGCGACAAAATGAATTAAACTTTGCTTTCAAAGAACCGGAGCAATTCGTCACACCCGTCTTATTTGGCAATAGTTAAATCAGTCTGAATTAATTATGGATGGATAAACCAAAGCCCTATCATAGCAAGATATTATTGCAGTGCGAAATGACTGGGATGTAAGGCATTGATGAATACTGATTACTTGTGATCTTTAAAGTAGTACATATATTTGCAGCGAGATATGTTATCGATAAACCTTGGGGCAGTTTCTGAAAGTAGACGTCAGTATAAGAGTTACGGACTTATTTCTCACCAGTTGTCATAGGTGCAATAACCTTTGTTACTTTGGGAAGCTTCAAGTTTGCAGGAGTATAGATTTGGTTAACATTTACAGTCCTAGTAGTTTTGGTGGTAGTAGCAGGGTATGGAACATAGATGTAAACTGTTGCAGTTTGTCCATAAAGTGCAAACCAGGTACTCTTCGAAGTGGATTTTCCTGTCCATGTAGAAGTTATGGTAACTGTTGGTGTTGGAACGTCAACAATCACGATTTTGGTTTTTCCATCTGGCGAAAGGGTGGTAGTTGTAAGAGAAAATTTATTTCCCCATGTTTTGGTGGTGGTGGTGGCAGGCATTGGTCCTTGTGGAACATCAATGACGACGGTTGCAGTTCCTCCCCAAATTGCAGGAAATGTTTCTGTTTTTGTCAGCAAACCCGTCCATGTCAGAGTAACAGTAACAGTGGGTGTTGGGACATCAATAACAACTGTATCAGCATGGCCATCCTTTCCAGTCCTAGTCAAAGTTGAAGTGTAAGAACTATCCCAAGTCTCAGTAATTGTCTTTGTTCCAGGAAGTTCAACAACAATTGTACCAGTACCATAGTTTGTGATGAAGGGCTTCGTAGATGTTGTAATCACATCACCATCGTACTTGCTAGTTTGTACAACAAATGGGTTTCCTTTTGAATTGTCCTTCACATCACCGTAGGTCCAAGTAAGGCTCTTGGAATCAGACAGAGTGAAGCCACTGTTGCACGTGTATGTCTGTTCGTAAGACATAGGGAGACTGCCTTCTTTTGTGGTACCGTCTACGAAAAGTATGGGTCTATACGCTCCAGGAACGCCATAGAATTCGATGGTAGCCTCATTGGCCGAGCAAGCTTTCTTTTGATTTACTTCTTTGAATGATTTCACACCAGACCAAGAATTGAAGTCATTAGACATTTTTCCTTGTATCGTGCTGCAGTCAAATTTGATAGCTTGTGACTTTACTTTTAAAGTCGTTTTGGAATAACCATCAGGACAAAATTTGCCACCAATTAAAAGATTTTCCAGAACCTGGTGATCTCTCTGTTGCTTGATAATAGGTACGACGTTAGATGACATTGGCTTACCTGGATTAAGTACAGCAGTTCCTGTAATTGGCCTTCCATCCTCATAGAAAGTAACAGTATTCACTCCAGGAGTGAAACGCGAAGCAAGTTCCAAGTCTTGTGTCAGGAAAGATGAACCACCAATATTATATCTCACTGGAAGATAGGTCTTTCCTGCAACAAGTTGCTGACTAGCAATCGCAGAAGTTGCCGTACAAGTCATCGTAGATTCGATACTGGCATTTTCGCCCCAAACAAAAGTGCAATCCGCGTATGAAACACCTTCTGCATCCAAGGAGATTAAGTATTTGGAAAGATCGGACAAATCCACTCCTACCATAGTAAGACTGAATGTATCGCCAGGAGAAACAGAGTTTCTGTTCAACTCCCATCCAACTGCAACCGATTGTAAAGCAAGCTTAGTATCAGCATCAAGATAAGTGAAGATATTCGTAACCTTTTTTGCAGCAACCGCAGTAAGTCCGAGTGTCAATGCAACCAAAGAAAGAGTTTTCATTTTTTGCGTATCCAAGTTGAAATCTTAGAGGGGATTATTGATCTTTTTATATAGTAACCATCACGGTTGGGTATATCAAATAGAAAAATATATTGGTGCAAATGGTATGGGTCAATTTTTTGTTGCCAACGGGTGTAAATGTGTATTGGTTTGGCAGTTTTAGGCGATGTGACTCACTCATTTTCTTGATCTCTAGAGAATGAGCCGAGAAAATCAGATTATTGGTTTTTTTTTTTTCAGCCTGATAATTTAATCATGCCAACAACCGTTGGTTTGATTACCGGCATTTGATGAACCTGTACCCGAATATTATTTAAAAATACTAAAAAAATATCAATCTGGTTTTTTCATGTTGTTACAGCAATGCGATTGAATGACAGCTGGAGTATTGAAGTATGGGTTTTCTGGATTTTCTGGAGTATTGAAGTATGGATTTTCTGGAGTATTGAAGTATGGATTTTCTGGAGTATTGAAGTATGGATTTTCTGGAGTATTGAAGTATGGATTTTC